>CBVK0102353946.1:0-10526 GCA_900067695.1 Picea abies
CTAAGGAGATTATGTCTCGAGGCCCTCAGGTTGCAAATATGGAGTGTCGAGAGATTGCATGACTAGCAATATCCTTTTGCACAGATGGAGACCCTTCTCACCACCACAGAGGTTGTAGATTTTCAGATGACATACACCACACCAGTTGGCTTCAGAGAGGCAATGGGCCTTGCTCCATGAGATAAAAGTTAGGTATTATGGTGAGTATCATTTCAATATTTGAGGCATTTGAGTATGTTGTATCTTNNNNTATGGTGAGTATCATTTCAATATTTGAGGCATTTGAGTATGTTGTATCTTAGACTGCTTTAGATTTCATGACATATGCTTGGACATTATGCCTTTTTCCCTGCTTCACCTTGGTGGTTGACATTGTTCCCTAGTAAGTGATCTTCCATGGGGAGGGGTTTGCTACTAGGAACTCCCTTGAAGAGCCATCGTATCGTTCTCGACCATACTTACCACTTTCCATCACTATTTCCCCACATTCCCTTATCTCTTGGGATTTTAGGGTGTATTTACTATTGACCGAAGAAGGGGTTGAAGGCCCACAGGGATTGATGTTGGGTAAAAGTTAAAAGCCTATATATAAACCTTCCAGATGCTTTTCCCAGGGATCCCCCTTAGAAAGTAATGAAACATTTATCTTTGAGAAAAGGGGTACCCACAAGAAAAATGACTATGAATGCTTAAAAGGTTAGTTGGAGGATAGGAGGTCTCATCACGAGCCGACCTATCATGTTCATGGATATCTAGTGGTATGACATCACCATCATCTGGTGAGGTTGATATGCATTGCCACAAGGACGTTTTGAGGAGTTAGAGGCTTTGACCATGAAGAAGTGACTTGGATGCTTGACATGTGGCTTTGGGATGCCTTTCTACACTTCTCCATCACCAACGACTTTCTCCTAGTACCAAAACGTCCCCTAAAGGGGTGACGTTTTTCTAAATTAGGGTTTTCTTTGTGCAAAAAGTGAAATTAAAGTGAATTGTTTAATATTACTTTGTAAAAAGGGGCAAGATTAGGGTTCTTGACATTTTGTATAAATAAGAGATCATAAGATCTTATTTGAACATAACTCTCCCTCTTGTGAGAAGACTTGGACTGAAATTCTTGCTACACTTGGAATTCTTCTTGTTTCTTGTGCTATGGAATGGTTTCTTTGGTTATATGGTGATGATGATGATGATGATGATGATGATGATGATGCGCTATTTCTTGGAGGTCATTTCTAGCTTATTGCAGTGGTTTACATTGGCATGTTAAGGACTTTTCTTGGATTGGTATGGTTCTTTACTTTGTTATTATCATTGGTAATTCAAGTTAAGGTTGTTTTGGCTAAGGCTAGATAGGGAGTATAAGGATATACACCCCTATCCTAGTTTCCACCATAATTATCAAGCTTATAAAGTTATTTGCAAGAATTTTGTTGAGGAAGTAAGAGGATTTACACCCCTCAATTTCAAACCCTAACTAGGTTACTTACCTTGGGAAGTAAGAGGATTTACACCCCCAAAGGGTTTAGTAGTCCTAGCTCTTTCTTTAAGACCACATTAACCCGTAACTATAGGCACTAATCTTGCATTGGAGATATAAATTGTTGCATTGGGAAACATGAAAGTTTCAAGTTTTGGTCTTCTCTCACTTGAGTTTTGTTCCCCTAGCCTTGAGCTACCTTGCCTCATTGAGGCATCCCCTTTCAACCACAATTTCTTGCTGCTGTAGTAAAACTAACCTACAGCCATTAGCGCTGCTCTAACCCTAGCCAACTAACCCTAATTAGCTCCTACTAACCCTAATTAGCTCCTAAACTAACCCTAGACTAGGCCTAAAAATCTGCCCTAACCTTCTACTAACCTAGCCGCACTTATTGAGCTAACTAGGGGCTGATTTGATTGGATAAGTTTTCTGCAATAAGTCTTGGTTTGCTACAGCCATAAGGCTGGTAATTTCACTGCAGAAACCCTAACATAAAGTCACTCATAACTCGTGTTTTCACCGTCAAAAGTTGCTAAGAATTTGCTAATTTATTCTACTTGTTTTAATACAAGTTTTGAGTGGCTTCTTTGCAAGTTTTAGTGGCTAAATTCACTGCTGTCAAAACAAGTTTGCTACAGCCATCAGGCTGCAAAATTCTTCTGCATACATCTTTCATGACAACCATAATTCATTGCTAAAGTCTCATGCTATAGATCGTGAAATTCTCTAGTGTTTATCTACTTTGTTTCAAGCATATTTTCATTGTACTTTTAGCAACTTGTTAGCAACTCTATTACTTGTTTCTTTGCTGATATACACTGTTATCTGTTGCTGCAAATCAGGGACAGCAAGCCTAGCTTGCTGATCCAACTAACATATTATACTGCATAGTGGTTTTCCTTGTGTCTCAGGCAGGTACCAACTTCTCGGCAATTCATCCGAGGCTTTGGCAACCTCAAGACAACCTAAGGCTCATTATCAACCTTCCATTTCCATCTAGAATATTGACCTCTAGGGGCTTCACTCTTTACTTTTTTGTTTTCACCCTCCATTCCCCCTAAGGTCATCGGGATCGCCTCCCTAGAGTGACCTAGTCACCCTTGAAGCGTGGGACCTATATCGAGGTGACATTGGGTATCGTGTCCTTAAGTTGTCGCCACTTGGTGGTTAGGTCGGGCTTTTCCCAACCTACAACTTGTGCAATAACATTTTGGCGCCGTTGTCGGGGAGGATTTTGAATCCTCTTCGGAACCCTAAAGACACTTTGGCAAGCTATCCCGAAGCCTTTATCCCTTATAGCTTTCCTGGCGACTCTTGTTGTTTTTCTTCATATGAGATATGATCGATATATTATTACAATGATGAGTGCTCCATATATAGGGAACATATGGTGACCATCCATAAAGGATGCGTCCCTTGAATAATCAATAACTATTTATTAATAGTATTTACTTATTATATATGATATTTAATAATCAATAATTATATTTTTAATTATTATTCTAAGAGAATGTTTTCCCGATGTTGTCCAAACATCAACACTCCCTCTCAACAAGGGAAAAATTTTGCATCATGCCAAGCTTGTCTTTGAAGTATACAAACTTCACCCTAGACTCATGACACTTGTCTGTCAATCTTGGGAGATGTCTCTCTCCCACCTGAACCGAGGAGAAACTCCTTCTGCGGCTCTCCCTCTAAGCCAATTAACTCTCTCTAAGATCAGGCTCACTCTAGGTCCGCATGTAATAGCATATAGCATCTTGAGTCTTTATCATTCCTTGTCAAATCACCATGACTAGGACAAAGACCACACCAGGATCTTTCACCACAGGTACAAACCTATGAGTGAATGTCGGCATGATGCTAACTGACACATGGAAAGCACTTCAAGCACCTCGAGTCCATATTATTCCTTGTCATGATCAAGAAAACACTACGTCTAGGTCCATTTACCACCAGTGCACCTTTATGATAAATGTATCCTATCTCCCTTGGTCTGCAGCCCAATCTAGGAGAAGGTCTGTCTGATGCCGAAACATCAACACTCCCTCTTAGCTAGGGAGGTATCTTTCCATACTAGTACACAACTACTATCCAGAGACACAAAATCTTCGTCAGTGGTACACAACCACCATAGTAGCAAAAGGTTTGTCACACATGGCACTCCCATGTGGACTTCTAGAGGCTACTCCCTCTAGGAACACTTAGGGTCAACTCCCCATAGTGTGTGACATCAGGGTCAACTCCCCATAGGGTCAACTCACTTGACATGTCCTCATGTGCTCTCCACAAGGGACATTCGGCTATAAGCCCAAACACACTTATCCCTTCTCGGATAAGTGTCCTCACAGATCAACTGAACTCAATTCACAGAGGAGTACGATCTGGAGAATGTTTGTCACATATGGCACTCCCATGTGGACTTCTAGAGGCTACTCCCTCTAGAAACACTAGGGTCAACTCCCCATAGTGTGTGACGTCAAAGTCAACTCCCTTGACATGTCCTTATGTGCTCTCCACAAGGGACGTTGGGCTATAAGCCCAAACGCACTTATCCCTTCTCGGATAAGTGCCCCACTTATCCCTTCTCGAATAAGTGTCATCACAGATCAACTCAACTTAGTCACAGAGGAGTACGATCTAGAGAATGTCTCGGGAAGATGCAAACATCAACACTCCCTCTCAGCAAAGGAGGCATTCTCTGCCACACCAAGTCTTTCACGGAAGTACTTGAACTTCGTCCTAGTTTGGTAAGAACATCGGCAACCTGCTCATCTATAGGAAAGTACTGCACCAATACTTCCTTCCTTTGCACCATGTCTCGAATGTAATGGTACTTGATCTCAATGTGGTTCGATTTGTCATGAAACACTAGATTCTCTGAGATCTTCACACAACTTTGGTTACCATAATGAATAATGGTGGAATACGGCACATGTTCGAATAAATCTGCAAGGATATTGCGAAGCCACACTGCTTCACAGACTGACATACTTAATGCAATGTACTTTGCTTCTACTGTGCTCAAAGCCACAGAAGTTTGTTTCCTACTACATCGGGAAACCATGGAAGATCCCAAAGTGAAGCAACACCTGAAGGTGCTCTTTCTGTCCACTGCGCTCCCTGCCCAATCAGAGTTAATATATTCCTACCATATCATATCAATACTGGAAGTATATCTCAGACCATGTCCAACTGTGCCTCGCAAATATCTCAACACATGCTTCGCAGCAATCCAATATGTCTATCTCGGCTGACTCATAAATTGGCTAAGTGCACTCACTGCATATCAAATATTTGGTCTAGTGTTAACCAGATACATCAATGATCCAATCAGCTGTCTGTATAGAGTCGGATCAATTTCGTCATAATCGGAAGAAGACACACTTAGCTTCTTCATATTCGTCACCATTGGTGTAGCCACGGGCTTTAAGTTCAGCATCCCAAACTTCTTCAATATCTCAACTATGTACTTCCCCTGACTTAGGAAGATCTCATCAGTTCTCTGCCACACCTCTAGTCCCAAGAAGTAGTGCATCATACCAAGGTCCTTCATCTCAAACTTATAGGCCAACGCATACTTGCATTCAAAAATAAGGCTCTCTGTATCGGTGAGGAATAAATCATCAACATAGAGGACCAAAATCAGGGACTCACCATTAACAGTCTTGTAGTACATGCTGGGATCGACAACACTTTTGTTGAAGCCCAAAAATCATCAGGTGTCCATCAATCCTCGCATACCAAGCTCGAGGTGGTTGGTTGAGTCCATACAAGGCCTTCTTCAACCTGCACACATGAGACTCCTTCTCATGTATCACGAAACTATCCGGTTGCTTGATGTATACTTCTTCCACAATCTCTCCATTGAGAAAGGTTGTCTTTACATCCATCTGATGTACTCTCCAACCCATGGATGCAGCAAATGTCTCGAGCAACATGAGAAAATGTCTCCTCATAATCTATTCCCTCCACTTGAGAGAATCCTCTAGCAACAAATCTCATTTTGTGCCTCTCGATGCTCCCATCAACTGTGTGTTTGATCTTGTAGATCCATTTGGAAGCCACTATAGACTTCCCCTCGGGTCTCGGAACAATATCCCACACATCATTCTTCATGATGGATTGATACTCCTCCATCATGACATCTCTCCATACTGGATGACTAGTTTCCTCCTCATAACAGGAAGG
Organism: Picea abies; assembly: GCA_900067695.1. Taxonomy (NCBI): domain Eukaryota; kingdom Viridiplantae; phylum Streptophyta; class Pinopsida; order Pinales; family Pinaceae; genus Picea; species Picea abies. The sequence goes on from CBVK0102353946.1 coordinate 5,675, forward strand.
CTCAAAATGAATGATGTGGCTCATAATTGCGGCATAGAATGAATATCTATGAGGTCTCTTGCTCACTAAGAAGGTACCACGAGGAGCTGCATATCCTTCTTCCTCCTGCAGAGTCTGACGAGCCCATGTAGGTCTCTTCCGACCCACTACAATATCTCTGGGAACATCAACTAGAGCTACAAGATCAACGGGATCAATTGGATCAATTTGATCAATCTCCATGTGAGATCCTCTAGATTTCTTAAAGGATACCTCCTCCTCAAAGGTAACATCTTTGCTCACCTCGCTCTGTCTCTGACAAGGGATGTAGATCCGGTATGCCTTCGAAGACTCATTATACCCCACAAATGTAACCTTTCTGCCTGAAGGGTCTAGCTTGATCATTTTCTCCTTGGGTACATGAATGTATACTGGACACCCAAATATCCTGAAGAGTCCAACCTCAAGCTTCACTCCGATGAAGGCCTCCTTGGGCATCATGTTCCTCAAAGCCTTATGAGGACTTTTGCTCTGAACATACATGGTAGTCATGGATGCCTTTTCCCACAGAAACATAGGTAAATGTTGATCATGTTAAGTCATCTTGGAACATACTTGATATATCGAGGTTCCCTCATGAAACCAATCTCTCAGGAAGCTGAAAAACATCAACACTCCCTCTGGAGATGGAGGTGACTCCTCCTCTGTCTCTGCTCCCTCTGACACTGAAGGTAGTTCTTCCTCCTTCTCTGGAGGTAACGCAATCTCTTCTCCCTCTGGATGTAGTACTGCCTCCCTCTCTGGGAGTGCCTCTACATACACTGGAACTACCGCCATGCCTGCTTCCTCAACATCTCATGGCTCGATTCATGTACTAGGACCGCTACACCTGCTCCCTCTGAGTCTCATAATGTGTTTGCCTCCTCTACTGGATCTACCATAGTTGTGCTACAGTCGGTCTTGACTCGTTGTATCCATGATCATTGGAACTGTCTCTGCTATCTGGCAGTGTCCCATCATGGGAGGTACATTGCTCCTAGAGACTTCCTGTCTATGAGCATCATGTCTGGCAATGTCCCTCCATGATATCATATTGGAAGGTCTTTCCCTCCATGTCTTCCTCCTCCGACCGCCATTATGGCTCCTTCTTAGAGCTATTACCTATGACCTTCCCGAAACAAGAAACAAGAACAACAAAAAGCATCTCCTAGAGGAGATCAATTTATCTTGTGCACAATTATATAAAGTGACCCTCCAAATAATATGTCTTTTATGACCAACACACATCCATCATATACTCATTGTCATACGGCTACCAACACACATCCAGCATATACTCAATCACATACGGCTAACCATGTTGATTTTCTAGTGTTAAATTAAACAAGCACAATTTTCCGCAAGTGGTAATTACTTCCAATGATATACGGTATTACTTTAGTAAACACTAGAACATCACTAAGTAACTCGGAAAACTTCAACTTCTTAGTCTCTTCCTTAGATCACTTATCCCACGTGTGATAGAGAAAAAACATGTGTGTCTATTGTTGTGTCTTTCAAGTGTCTTTTTATAATAATATTAGATTGATCCAAAAAAGACGTGTCTCTTTGAAAAATTAAATTTAAAATTTAATTTAATTTTTTTTCTTATAAATAGTTGGGGAATACCTCAGTAACTAACCAAAGATTAATTTGGTTATAATCCATCCACATAGTATTTGACTGTGTTAAATTATTCCTCTAAAATTCATGTGATTCTTTGCATAAATATAGGTAGAAGTAAATATGCAGTACATTCCTCATATTTAAGTAATTAGACATTTTTACTAGAAATTACTACCCACGATAATTTATGGAATTCTTTCTATAATTTAGGTACAAGTAAAAAGTAAATATGTTGTACATACAGATTGTAACAACCCCATAAATTTAACACTCCCAACATTTTACTCTACTCTCATTTTCTTGGGCCCTCCTGTGAAGGAGTCAAGCCCAATCTTGCTCTGATACCATGTTGTTTTTCTTCTTATGAGATATGGTCGATATACTATTACAATGATGAGTGTTCCATATATAGGGAACATATGGTGACCATCCATAAAGGATGTGTCCCTTGAATAATCAATAACTATTTATTATTATCATTTACTTATTATATATGATATTTAATAATCAGTAATTATATTATTAATTATTATTCTAAGAGAATGTTTTCCCGATGTTGTCCAAACATCAACAACTCCACCCAAGGGATATTCCCTGTCCACCTTTCTTGATGAGCTCATCTTGAAGCTCATTTGGCAACTCCACCTTCCCAGAATCCTTCCTCTTCCAAACCTTTTCCACCTAGGAGGTTCAAGCCTTCTAAGGTCTACCAAAGAAGGCCTCCTCTCAAGTCTCCCATTGTCAAAACCCTCTTCCACGGTACCCTTCCTCTTGCTCCAATGGCTCACCCTTGGGCAAAGGATCTCTACAAACCCCTCAACGTGTCCACCATCCAAGGATACCCTAATACAATGCCAAAAGAGGTCAACAAGTGTTTGCCAAAGTTCCCAGGAAACAATGTAATGACCGTTGAGGATCATCTTTATGTCATGGGCCGAGACATGGATATTCAGGTATTGAGCATGAAGACGTGGCCATAAAGTTATTTGCTTCATCATTGACTGAAGAACCTCTTGATTGGTTTAGAGGCCTCCCTGACAATCATCTCACGTCCTACAAAGCTTTTACCAACTTATTTAAGAACAAAAGGTCAACAAAGACAGGCGGCGGGATGCTTGGAGCTCGGTTCAATCAGATAAAGAAAAAGGAGAATGAAACAGTGAGGAAATTCAATACTAGATTTGACAGGTTGTACAATCAAATTCCGACAGAATTCCATCCTACAGCATCATCAGTTTGTCTCCTTTATATGAAAGATAAGAAGCCCACATCATTGGCATAGGCCAAAGAATACAGTATTGATATCGAAGAAAATCTCCTTGATTCAAAGGTGGAACCATTTCAATACCCCGTGTCAAGGCAGAAGCAAAGACTAAGGTTTCCAGGGACAGTCCTCCTGATCTGATTTCCCTCTTGACTCAGAAGATAGATCAGATGAGTACTCAGTTCACCCAGGTGTAGAATCATATTATGGGTCATTTGTTTATTGTGGAGAAAAACTAATCTGCTCCCAAACCTCAGTTTACCAGACAACACATAGATGCAACATGTTGGAAACCAAGGCCTCGACAAGAGGTGAAGGCCCCGAATACTTTGAAACAAGTTGGGACAGTTGACATAGAAGCTTGGTGGTTGCCATGCCAAGAACCTCACAGAGAAGATGAATGTCCCCGACGAGATGAAGATTCTCCTGACGATATCAATTCCATTGATATGATTTGTGATTTCCAAGAGGAACAAGTCACTCGGGAAAAGATCAATGAAGCCAGAAGACGAGGAGAAAGAGAGGGGAGACTCTGGGCCTTGAATCAATTGACAGATGATCGGAAAAAGGAATTAAGGAGGAGGGAATATTTGACTTACACCAGAAGGAATAAAGCTTCAGCCCCTCCATCTCAACCTAACGCTCCTCTTCCATCAGCAAAGAAGGTGGCTCCACCACCTCCACCTCAGGTATGTGAGTTGCTTCCTAAGCCAACTCGTACAGACGATATTCAGTTAAATATAGACGTTGCAAGCATGTTTGGAAAACTAAATATGATGGTTCCAGTGACAGAGATGTGTAAGATCCCTTCTGTAAAAGGGGAAGTTTTGAAAGTTTTACAGGTGCCAACCGAGAAGGAAGATCCTCCTATCATCTTGAACACTATGTATCTCGATCGGCCAAGGAACATGAACCCTCCCTTCTACCTATCATTAGGCATGAATGGCCTCCATTTGAATAATTGTATGCTTGACTCTGGTGCCTCAGCAAATGTCATGTCTTTGAAGGTGATGGAACAACTTGGACTGAAGACAACCTGACCCTATGGAAATGTATGTGGTATTGATTCAAGAAGGGTCGAGATCTTTGGGGTGTGTGAGGACCCTTGTTTTAAAAACCGATGAACCAAAACCGGAACTGGTCGGTTTTACCGGTTTGATGGTCGATCAGTTTAAACCGACCAATAAATTGAACCGGTCGACTGGTTCAAACCGGCCAATTAACCGAACTGGTCGACCGGTTCAAACCAGCCAATAGACCGAACCGGTCGACCGGTTTATGACCAAACCGGTCAGTTTGGTCCCTAAAACCCCCTAAGACCTAAAACCTAAGTAACAGAGAAGTACTTGGCTCATGTTTTCTCATGCAAGTTGGAGTTGTAAGGTGTTTTGGTGTGCAGTGTTGATATTATGGTAGCTGCGGGAGGTATTTACCTCCACGTGTAAACCTGACGAGAATAGAATATTCCGGGAAGCGAGAAGAAACCCTAATGAGTTGGCTAATAACCCTAGAAGACATGTCAGCTCAAGAGGATAACTTGTATTAGGTTATTAGCCTCCAAGAGAAGAAGTCGGCCAGAAGAATTAATATATACTGAACAGACAGATACCCAGAATGAGAAGTTTGCCCAGGCAATTAGCCAGAATTAGTATAAATGCAGGAGGCCAGTTCTCATTCTGGCAGGCAGACTCAGAATTGCAGAGCAGCACTTGTGCACACTGCAGTGTGCCCAGTTTTGTGCGCAGGTTTGGAGGAGAGTTGTCGGTGCAGCTGCTACAGCTAGCAGTTACGTTTTGGCTTGGACTATCTCTTGGCTAGGGTTTGGACTATCGGATCAGCTCTTGTTGGTGCGTTATCCTTGGGGAAAGGTGTGCTACCCTTTGTTTGGCTATCTAGCCTACGGCTTGCTTCTGGAGTGATTCTCTGTCAAGGTTAAGGTGCTCG
>CBVK0102353955.1:0-18176 GCA_900067695.1 Picea abies
CGGGGTGACACATGGCAGCCCACGACTGGGCCACGTGGCACCTTAAAAACCAACCAATATATGCCATGTGTCAGTCGCCTATTGGTCCACGTGCCAGAGCCGTACTGCCACGTCGATCACCGTACTGTCCCGTCATTCTGCCACGTCAGTTGCTGACATCACCCATGCCACATCATCCCTGTTGTACTGCTCTGTCAGCTTTCCACGTCACCTGTTGACGTCACCCGTGCCACGTGTCACCCTTACAGTGGTGACATGTGTCACCTCGGGATAGGTCCAGTTGTACGCCCGTACGCCCAAATCTGCCTAACACGTGTCGCCTCCTGGTCCTGCCATGTGTCGCCTTCTAGGTTTTCCACGTGTCGCCTTCTAGGTTTGCCACATCATCTGTACGGACCGTACGGTCTGCACAATCAGCATGACACGTGGACTGTACGGACTGTACAATCATCCCCTTTTTTTACCTGTTTGGCTTTTCGAACAAAACGTGATATATTCTCCATACGGAGCCCATTTGACAAAGTAAATATACCACCAGAATCAGGAAGACGAGACGAACGCAATGGCACTAGTTTCGTCGCATTCTAAGCACTTTCATTTTTGAGCATTTTTCAAGCCCTGTCAGGCTTCTGGATTCGATTTCGGATCAAATCTTCATCTGAAATAATCAACAACATGAATTCATTTATTTCAATATTGGATAATACATTATAAATTTTAATAATACAGTGAAAAAGGATGGAGGTATCGCAAAATCCTTCCTAAGTTAAGTCACAATTTGATTAGTTGATGTCCTACGACATCTATTGTGTCCTTATTTGATATGACACGATTTGTTGCCATGGCCTCGTATAGCCCCTATAATACGCAACATAGTCAATGATGTTTAGTACACCAATTATATCATTTCAACGAATATTCTATCCAAAACCTCACTTTACTCATATATTTGACATATTGATATCATGTTTTGGCTTTGAAAAAAAAACAACATAGTTTATATAACTGTGTCTCGTATATGTTGTAGCATTTGTGAATTCATAAAAAGCATCCTCCTTCGGTTGAGGTTTCTTTGTCTTCTTACCTTTATTGTATCTGTAGATTTTGTATTCGATTCTATGACCACCCACTTTCCTCTCGTTGATTTAGTAGGTCTATGTCGTCCACGTCCTTTGTCCATGGCCTCCTCTAGATCCTGTAATACACAACAATGGCATTAGTCACATAACATCTATGCACTGAGATAATGTTGTTAATATTATCTTGTTAATATGCTCACTTTTCATAGTCCATGCAAGGATACAACTTTATAACATAGCAAGGATAAAATAAATAGCAAGGATCGAAGCAATGACATGAACTTATTATGTCTCTAGCTATAATGAAACCACGATAGAGATTTATAACATGAAAGATGTCATTGCAAAACTTTGTTTAGAAATGTACAATTTCATGATGATTTACAATGATTAGAATTATATATTTATATTGTAAATCCACCATCAATGAGATGATTTCCATGCTAACAAAAGCAATAGAAAATTCTTAGCGTTTTTGAGAATATGTTAGTTGTTAGGGGCCTTAATGATGATAATACAATCAACTTTAATCATTAGATCTAGTGGACACGTCACCTCGGTCCACTATGAGATCCCATTGATGTTGTCAAGGAATTTGGAGTTAAGTTGGCACAATAGCATACTACATGTTGATCTATTGGTGATGCCACATAGATGACTTGTTGAATAAGGATCAATCACATATTGTAGATTATATGTGGGTCATATTTGAGTTGGTCAATATCCATTATTTACTCTAGGAGGGTCGAATCCACCCTTGTGAGCCACAAAATTAGAGGAAATCCCAAGAAATCCTAAATCTGCCCTGATTTTTGCCAAAAACAAGTGATTTTCCTGCATAACTCGTTGAGCTTTACCAACGTTGACTTCACACTTGTGGAGCCTCTTTCTGGAAGCAAATAGGTATTTGTCCATCCATGGACATCAAGGATCATGCCACATGTCTCAAAATTCTCCCACCTATACTGAAAGTATATAAACCATGAAGTTATTACCAGAGGTTACAACTTCCTGTATAATGCCTAATTTTTGTCTAAATTTCAGAAAATAAAAGAAATGACAAAAGCAACTTATTTTACACATTTAGATGTAAAAATGGTGATGGAATGGAGGATGATAATGGTTTAAATATGGAAAAATAAGGAAAAGTAAGGCTAAAGAGTATCTATCAAAAGTACCCAGCATGCTTCATTATACTTCTATATCACTGTTCAAGGGTATGACCACCAAATTTCAAAATGAGGTCGCTATACCCCTTTTCCTAATACTCATATGAGTATTTTTTATTCATCTGCAGATGAAATTTGAAATCTAGAGATAATTTCATAGGAGTATGGATTTCATGACATGATAGATGCGTAACACATTGAAGAGAAGGTTATCTATGAGAGTTGTGGGTCACAAAACAGTCTAAATGATGGTGTTGTTCTATCAACCCCTGTCCCAAGATCTAGAGCAATTTCTAACACCAATAATGAAGAATTAATTGTTTCTTATATTGTGATTAATTATAAGAAAAATTGTAATTAAAATGTTGTGGATGAGCCTCCATTCCTACCCAATGATCCCATGGTCCCTAACATCATTTATCACAAGAAATGGTTTTCTTGCACAATTGTTTTATGGACCTATTTATAAAATAATCAATTATCAAGATGGCCCATTATTCATTAAAATTAACTTGGCATTGTTTCTAATGCTAAAGGGTTGATAAACCATGAAGAAATCATGTTGAACATGAAGGAAATGTTTTTTGAATCCATTGGCAATGTTGGAGGAAGGAAAAATGAGATTTAACTTCCATTGTTAGAGCAAGACAAATTTCACGCTCATAATAGGTTTTAATTTTGCTTTAGCAAGCAATGAATTAAATGATAGTGCATAAATTTGCTTGTGAATTTGTTGCCATGCTTTTCATTTGCATTATAGAATTTTGTTGCTCATAGTTTTATTTCTTATGTTCTCATATGGTTGGTAGACTTGAGATTGAATATACATGAATAAACTTATTATTGAAGTAATCCTTCCATCTCCTTAGCATTCTTATAGATTTTATCATTGAGAGATTTTCTTTTGTTTGAGATTTACTGGTGACACAAGTTTGTAAGAGGATTCATTAGTTGTCTTTTTAATGCAATTGTTTGATCTCATGTTTCAATTGCTATGCAAATTTTAATATAAGACTTGAAGAAGTGGAAATGGAGCTCATCCTTGTGTTCAAGAATTTGGATCTAAATCAATGGATAAGATAAGGAAACACACAATTTGAACAATATGCAAAGTTTGCCTCTTGCTCTCATGTGGAGTTAAAAAAAAAAAGCATAAGAAAACAAATTTTTACATCAATGAATGCTCATGCCTCACCCTCACCTTTTCACTAAGTTCAATTCCAAATCTCACAAAGATTACAACCATACTTGTACTGATTTTTTCTTGAAGTATTAATGGCATGTTCAACTCTCAATGGACAAACACAAGAAACTAGCTTATGTGAAAGAGCCCTTCGGTTTATATTAGTTTTAATGAGTTTGATGGACCAAGGGTTCATTTCTAGTTCAAAGGATTACAAATTCCTTGAGAATTTGCATATTTTAGACATTTGAAACAAATTTAATTCTTCACTTTCGCAATGCACATTTTTAGAGAAATTCAAGCTACTAGTTGCATAAGAAAGTTCACCATTTTTTCGAATCATCCTCAAATGTTTTAATGGAGATTCTCTTATGCCTTATAGAATATTTTAACAAATGAATAAGATATATTTTTGGATCAGAAGCACCATGGGTTTACAAACATTCAAGCTCTTGCTACAAAGATTTATATTCCAGATTTTTACCCATGGTTTGAAGGCGTTGAGCTCAAAGGAAAAGAGAGAAAGTACTAATTTCGAAGCAAAATGGAGGAGCCTACATATGCACTTGGATACAAAGAAATCAAGGACAAAGATAAACAACCAAAGAGGGTAAGAGAGGCAAAAATTGCTTCATACAAGAGGATAAATAAAGGATAGAAGGTATAAATGTGTAAGTTCTCGATTGTAAGCATATGCGGCAACTAGTGCCCAACCCATGATCATATTTGCAAGCACTAAAAGCGAAATTGAGGAGAAATAGCACCTAAGATGGATACATGCTTTATTTTAATTATTTATTTTAAATATGTCCACACCATCTAATTTGGGATGAGGACAAACTTTGTAAAATAGATTGGCCAAATAGAATAGGAAGTCCATGATTCATTTAGGATGGCCAAGCTCAGAAGGTGGAAGGCCAAGAGTCGAATAGGTAGAAGGCCAAGAGTCATGAGTACTTTCTATAAAGGAGACATTTGCACTATTACAAAAGGTCCCTATTTTGGAATTTTAATCTGGTATCTTTATATATTGAATAGAGTGGCATTTTTAGCTTGTAATTTATACCCTTGCAAAGTAGTCAATGGTTATGGACTATTCTTTCTATTCACAATATTTCTTAGTGCCTGTGGGGATAAATGTTGTAGCTTGCAAATATTGTGGCATATGTAAATGTTGTAGCTTGCAAATATTGTGGCATATGAACTTTCTCTAGGCGCTAAATTAGGCGAAATTAGCACCCCATTTAGCACCCCAAACTGATAACATTTATGGTCAATAGTGGGCACTAAATCTGGTGCTAATGGCACCCAATTTAGGGCCGACTATTCAAACAAAATGCCCGCATTTTAAAAGAAAACAAAACGCGTGCAAATAAAGCAAAATCCTGCATTTTATTTCTACTGTAATTTGTCGCACCAGGTCGTTCAACATTTAAAACTGGTAGCGAAAGATCATTCCGACTTTTTGACTTTTCTTCAGAAAAATGTCCAAATCACTAAATAATTTTGACAAAGCATTCTTATGGAAATAGGAATTGAACAAAGCAAATACCTAATCGATTGGATCCTTGTTGATGGTAGGTAAAGATCTTGACGCATCCCTCCTCCCTTCTTGAGGATTTCACTAAAAAAAATGAGTTATGGGTGTGATTCGGCCTCTAGCAGTCACACAATCAATTTATGCATGTCATTTACCCCCTATCAGAGACGAAAATCAAACCCCTTTCCATCCATTTCGCACTACTAGTGTTTATAACAGTTAGAGGGAAGGGAGCAAAGCGTATGGAGCAAAGAGAAGGGATTTTCCATAGTCTGGAGGAAAAAAATTCGCCCTAGGACGCCAAAAAATGTCAAGCAGCAGAGGGAAACAAGCAAAGGGATATGATTATTTTAAGAATGAGGTATTTCATACTCAATTTATAGAGTTGTACATGTTTCCATTACTTGTTTGAATTGTATTTTTTAGTTTTTTATTTCAAAATTATAAACAAAAAAATTTCCTCTATATACATAGGGTTTATTTTTTTATTTTTAAATTTAAAATAAGGAATTTATCGTACATGACAGTGAGAAACTGAAAGAGGCAATGGCTTCTATATTGGGAGTAGAAGCAGTGAAGAAACTAGAAGGTATGGACTTGTCCATGCTTGTCAAATACGTGGAAGAACGATCTATTAAAGGCACTGAAATAGTCCAACCAAAGCAACCATGTCAAAGGGAATCGATTGAATCCTCGTCAACTCCAAGATCGTGCAAAAGATCAAGGAGAAAATCAATCACAATAACCTCTAAGAATGTGGAATAGGGAGCAGAGACGTCCAATATCCTAGCCACTCTTGGTTCACAGATTTCTTCCACCACCAATACACGTTATGCATCTTGCATTGGTACATACGAAACCAAGGTAGAAAATTATGTTGTCTCCGAGAATATCAAAATGACAGATGTCGGGAAAGTGTTCATGCGTAGGTTGAAGGAATCATGCCTTCAATGCTTCAATGCTTCAAAGAGCATCTACATCTTCCATTCTCGAAGATACCCATGCACCTTCAAAAAGTAGTCATCCATGACATGGAGAATGAATTTGGGACAGGTTGGTCAGTAAAGCAGATAAAAACACAAATGACTCAAAATTGCAAGAGATTTCGTTGCAACCAAACAAAAAAGATAAAAGTAACTCCTCCCGAGCTAAGGAACAAAATAAGGCCAATTGATGTAAGTGTGAAAGTATGGAAAGAGCTCGTGAAAGCATATGATAGAGCGGATGCATGGAAGAAGTTCGGTGAGGAGAGCACACAAGTATTTGAATTTTTGACACTAGATTATTTCAAATTCATTAAACGATTTTTATATTTTACACGTGCATAATTAAATTGAATTAGTGTATGTTTCGGGACAAGGCCTCGAAGGCCAGGCTTGCCAAATTTCGTGCCACACATCACAATGGCCAAACAGGTTTAGAAGCCTTAATATACAAATTTGTAAGTTATGGGAATATATGAAATGATATATATTTTTTAATTTTGTACAAAAAAGTAAACGATTGGCCATTATCCATCACAATTAGAATTCGACATGATACAAGACAAAAAGTGGTCCGATTTTGTTATTTGGATGGAGAATAAGGTATCATTAGTTGAATTTAGTTGGATATTGTTATGTTAATATGTCAATTTGCATTTCTTGTGTTGAGTTGTTTATTTATGTGTAGCTTGATTTCTTTTGTGCTCCCATTGGTCATAGCACCCTTATAAATCACCAACCTTTCACTATGATCAAGTCCTTAGAAATTAATATCCAATCATGGCTTTATCAAGCCCTTTGCCAAAAAATCTAGGCCAAAGGAGAGATGCAAGACCATGTAATACATAATCCGTACACAACAAACCAGATCTATGTTGCAGCTTGACAAAGCATAGTGAGTACCTCTAGAGTGCAAGGCAATAGTATAGCGAGCCACCAATGACAAGACACAAGTATAGCAAGCCTCCAATAACAATACACAAGTCATAGAGAGCCTCCCAGAACAAGACACGAGTCATAACGAGCCTCCAAATTTCTCTCCAGAATTCCTTTCTCAGTCTCTAAATCCCTTACTCTAGCTGTCAAATATAAGTTGTCTATCCCCAGGGATTCGTACCCATGTTTGAAATTCATGTTCTCAAGTGTGGCCTTGTAATATTTATTATAAATAATGTTTTTGATGCTCTTATACATTTTGATATTATCTGAGGTTGGTAGTTGGGAGGCTTGAACCTAACTTGGGAAACCTTGCAATCCTTAGGTCTCATCTCATAATATGGACTCTAGGATAAGGGCTCTAGGGTGGTTGTGGTAAAAAGGCTGCTAGTAGCATCATAACAAGGAAAAAGTATTGGTTTAGTAATTAGGTCAGAAGGCTCTAGTGCATCTATAGAACTTTTTTTGGCCCCTTTTCTCTCTTTCTCTTCTGGAGTCTTAGAAGAATGGCATGGTAAAATAAAATAAAAGTTTGTATAGCATAGAACTAGGAGGATAGAGGACTATCTATTTGTGAGAAACCGGCACCATGTGTGCTAGGGACCCCACTAGGCACAACCATGGAGAGCAAGTTAGATGTGTTTGAGAGAGAGGGAGGGAGAATAGTGGACAAAGTGGGAAGATGTACCCCTCCTAGTGTTAAATGTTACCTTCACTAGATATTGTAGAATTTGCATGTGGTTCTACAATTGTGGCTACATTTTATGGGTCTTCCCTTATTTATGTCCTTGCTTCTTCTTTTGTTCCCTTCTTTTCCTTTGCATATGAATATGAATTTCAAAAGAGTTGTCAAGTGTTGCTTACCACATTGATTGTGAGGGGTACCAATTGCCCTTATTGTGATATGTTGATCTCTACTTGGTTCTTGATCATGTGATGATACTGGGTTTTGCTACTTCTATAGTAGTAGGCATCAACTTTGTAGTGGAAGATGTAGGCTCTACAAGATATACACTTGTTGTGTCGCCTCTTCAATAATTCTTTTTGGTTCCTGTACTCTAACTTCTAGGCCTTCTCTAGCTTGGGTGTTGGTGAATTGATCCTAGGTTAAATATGGTTTCTTTCTTTGTAAGGCATCCACAATTAACAACTTAATTAACTTGTAGTGTGCCAAGGCACATTGTCTACCATATTGCACTTCCACAGTCATTTTTTGTATTGATTGTAACAAGAAAAATGGTATGTTGATGAGTCTTTGGTGATTCAGGTGCTTTAGGAACTTGAAATGGTAGGAAAGTAGAATGTTGTTCCTATCTCATAAGTGATATGATGGATAACATGCAGGGCTATCTCATCACATAGTATCAATAGTCTTTATTTTAATGTATTTTCAAGTGTCCATGCTCATTTCACCAACATGCAAGAAGGTTTTTTTAGCATCATGAGCCTCTAACTTATTATTGAACCAACATTGTCCTATTGTTGAAAGGCTAGTCACCTAAGAAATGGACTCCTCGATGACTTCCATAACCAACTCCTAAATTGTGGAAGCATTTATGTGGAAATGTTGGGGAAAATATAGAGAAATTGCATTGTGTACCCTTGAAATTGACTGAAAATGTCATCCATCATGCTTGCTCAAAGATCCAAAACACTATAGTATTGTTGTAGACAAGGTATGTGTTTATAGGTTTAGGTTTGTTTTATCCTTCACCCGTCATTGTTGTATACAAGGTATGTGTTTATAGGTTTAGGTTTGTTTTGTCCTTCACCCATCATTGTTGTTGAATCCTATTCTCTATCTACTACTCAATAATGCCACTCAACCCTTATTCATATCTTTGTTCAAACTATATTATGACTCTTCACTACCACATTAAAATGATACAATTAATTCTACAGTGTTGCATATAGGATATGAAATTGGCCATTATCATCTCAATTTGCAAAAAATCACTTAAGATCAGCTGTAGAGATTGGTAAATTGGTGAACCTTTAGTTCCCATAATTGTTCATTAGTGTTGTAATATTTAATTTACATGTCAAATTACTATATTCATAGCATTAAAATGTCATTGCCTCATCACTTGTCATAAATCATTCAATCTATATCCATCACATCAACTTTTGAATGCCATCCATTTATAGATTCAATAACCTATGGATATGACCACATCTATTGATGATTGAGGTGGGATAATTGGAAGTGTAATGATTTTTCAACTTAGCCAAAACAAAGGTTGACAAATCCCTCCCCCTACCCCCAACCAACTAAAGATATGTCTATCCTTGGGAAACAAACTATAATGTAATGGTTGAGGAATATAGGAGGTAGGTGGGAAAGATTTAATAAATGTAGCCACTACATAGTAATTAATAATTAACATGCAAATTGATCAACAACATTCAAAGGAAATGTGGAAAATAATACATGAGATACCTAAAGTAGAAAATGGAAGGCATTGAAAATTAAAACATAGTAGGAAATTAGTAGAAAATGGAAGGCATTGAAAAGTAAAACATAGTTTTTCTTTTTCTTTTTCATGGTGGATAACTCGCCAATGAGCTAGTTTTCAAGTTATTCACTACCCTATGGAAGCCCCATGGAATTTTTACCGTAAAAAAATATTTTAGCACAGGAGCAATCACCAACGAGCTAGTTTTGAAGAGCTCCTCTGTATTTTTGTAGACTTTTAGTCTATGTACATTGATGAGAAGGGGAAATATGTATTCATCAATGGTACACATCTTAATAGAGCCATTGTTGAAGACTATATCAATCTTGTAAGGGCCAAGCTATCTAGTTTTGAGTTTTCCCTTGAAATATTTGAATATGGAATCATAAAGCAGTGTACAATCACCAACTTGGAATTGTTTAGTCTTGATTAAGTATTCATGTCAATGAACTCATTGGCATTGAACCACCTATGTGTGGAAGAGTGTTTATTTTTTAATCTCATCCAGGGCATTGAGTTGGTTAACTCATTCTTTCTATGCTACAAAAAGATTAAATCCTAGTTCTAATGTCATCCAGAGAGTTTGTATTTCAAATTATATTAGTAGAAAAATTGTTTTAGCATATACCAACTCATAAGGTGTAAATCTAATAGTTGTTTTCCAAGTTGTGTTGTAGGCCCAAACCACTTCTATGAGTTTATAAGCCCAATATTTTCTATGAATATGAACTATATTGGTTAAGATGTTCTCAAGCACACTATTTGTGACAAATTTTCCATTATCTTGTGGATGGTAGGAGATAGTCTTCCCCTCTCGAATTTTATGTGAATGAGTTGGACTTTGAACTAGCTATGAAGTTAATTGGGAACCGTCATTTATCACTATCTCTCATGGGGCACTGAATCTATTGAAGACATTTCCATATAAAAACTTAGCTATCTTGACTTCTTTTGCATTTGGTAGTGCTTTGATCTCCACCCACTGAAATGAGCTACAATGATGCTTTAAAAAGGTAACAACAACTATTCTAGTATGGCCATAACATTATGAACTAATAGTTGTATGACTTGATCATTATTTCCTAAAAATGAAAGAGATATATGAGAAATAAATAAACTAATAAATGAACTCGTTTAAAACATTTGCACATGTCTAGTCCAAAAGCTCCAAGTCTGAAATTTTATAAATGAAAAATAGAGATATGTCTTTCCATCCATGTCTTGGGGTACTTATACAAAAAATATGTAACCAAAAATGCTAGAATTGCTCCTAAGATCCATTATTTACTCTAGGAGGGTCGAATCCATCCTCATGATCCACAAAATTAGAGGAAATACCAAGAACTCCCAAATCTTCCATGATTTTTGCCAAAAACAAGGGATTTTTCTACATAAGTGACTGACTTTGACCAGCGTTGACTTCACAAGTGTGGAGCCTCTTTCTGGAAGTGAATAGGTATTTGTCCATCCATGGACATCAAGGATCATGCCACATGTCTCATAATTCGCCCAGATATCCTACAAGTATATAAACCACAAAGTTATTACCATAAGTTACAACTTCCTGTAATTTATGTTAAAAATTTATCTTTAATGCCTCATTTTTGTCTAAATTTCAGAAAATAAAAGAAATGACAAAACCAACTTATTTTACACATTTAGATGTAAAAATGGTGATGGAATGAAGAATGGGAATGGTTTAAATATGAAAAAATAAGGAAAAGTAAGGCTAAAAAGTATCTATCAAAAGTACCCAACATCTCCCCCAAGCCAATGATATTGCATGTCCCTATGCACCGAGAATTGATCCTCAAGCATCTCATGCTTCATGTGCAGCTTGCAACAATATCTCAATCCTAGGTCTAGTCATTTCATTGATTTGCTCTTTTTGTGCTACTGACTGTATTTTTATTTTCCTGTACTTTTTCTTTCCGATACCATTTATATGCTTGGTTTGTAAGCACAATGGTTCCCCTCTTCAACTTGTCATTTTGTTTCTTGAGTTTTTCATTTTCTCCATGAACTTTGTGGTTTTGAGTTCTGAGCATCTCATTTTATGTTTTCAAGTATCTCTCCAAAAGTTCTATTTCTTTGATATTTATTTTCATCTTCTTTATATTTTTATTTTTCTTCTCAAATTGTGATGGTGACTCAACAATTATCTTCTTCCCTTTTTGTTTTTCTGATAAGTCCTCAACCTGATTCTCATTCCCCACTTCTTCAACAATTGTCCTCATTCTTTTTTTAATTTTGTTGTATGTAGAGTATGTAGAAGCCTCTTGTCCTTCAACATTTTCATTCTCAAATGCTTGTACTTCCTCCTTTTCTTTTTCTTGTGCCTCTAAAAGTTATATCTGAGCATAATCCTTTCATTGAGCTGGATCCACCTCTTTTTCTATATGAAAGTTCATGGATTTACTTTTGTAGGTTCTAAATGACTTATCCTTCAATTGAAATTCCCTTTCTTCCTTGACCATGCTTCTTGTCAATCTTCTTGTTCCCATGGGTTGTTTTGGTTTTGTTGACTCGTCGGCCATGATTATTTGTACTTTATCATCCTCTTCATCATCATCTGGAACAAATTCCTCTTCTTTGTCCTCCTCTTCTTCTACAAACTTGTTATCAACCAAGAATTGTTGCCATGTGATGTTTTGTTTTTTCAATTCATGGCTTATGATCATTTTAACGATCCCATGATGGTATAAGCTCATTTCTTCATTTTTATCCTGTTTCTGGATTTTTTTAGACATTTTAGAGAGGCTATTGAGCAAATAATAAGGCATATTCATTTCATTTTCTTGCTTCAAATGTTGAAATAGCCTAATATGATATAGGAATATTGTGATATATCTTCCTTCACAAGTGATGAATTTTTGAATCACATAAGCTACCTCATCCCAATGATGGACCAACCAACTCCTTGGAATTCATAATTTCCAATTCATTGTTGTTGCCCTTGACCTGCATAAAAATAACATCCAAGATCTCTCTTTAAATTGTTTTCTCTTGAAGTATCTTTCCCCTTCTTGTGGTAATATTTTCATTTGTGCTAACACATGCTCTAATAATTGTAAGGTGAGGTTACCCACAATGGCCCTCTCACCATCAAATGTATGGGAAAATTCCTCTGTAACTTTTTCAAAGTGGTGTGCTACTCTTTCCTAGTGAAGGGTTAGAGGGGGATCTTCTGCTTTGTTAGTTATCTCTTGGAGAGAAGCATTGTTCTTGGTTGGCTAATCTATATTGAGGAAGTTTGTTGGGTTTTCTTCCCCTAGAGGGTTTCCCAGGATAATATTTGTGTCTATCTTGTTTATGTGATTGCTTCTCTTTCAATGATCTTATATATGTAGTTAATGTGATAAATGATTGTAATAATAAAGAAGAACTGTAATTGTTAGTTGCATAAGTAAAATATCAACATGGTATCAGAGCAAGACTGAAAGAGACCAACTCACAGTTTATAAAGAAGTGGCTAGTCTTAGCGCACTCTCTCCAAGATTCAGTTTTCAGTGTTGCAGCTGCTGCAGAATTAGGGTCCTTGCATAAACACTAAGAGTGACATTTTTACCTTTGTTGGAGGATGTTGGTGAAACTAAGACCACCTAGGAACTCTCCCAAGCAAGGCACATCATTTCTCTGGACCAGAATTCGAAAATCATAATTTTGAAAAAATAGGGTTTTCTCATAAACCCTAGATCTGGACACCTGGTTGCAGTTGTTGTAGTTCCTGTAACAAAATTCATCTTGGTTCAACAAAACTCTCTGGTAAGGTCTAGATCCATATCTTGAAAAGTTATTTGTTGTTTACTTGTCCCAGACATGATGACTATCGGTACCAAGCTTGACGAAAAGCTTGAAGGAGTCGATGACTTACGAGCATGGAAGTACATAGTGATGCTCATTCTAGAAGAGAATGACCTTGTAAGTTTTTTTGAACAAGATATTGAAGAGCTAGAGGGAGATAAGGCCAAAGCCAAATATAAGAAGGATCTGATCTAAGCAAAGAGGATCATTGTTGATTCCATCAAGAACCATTTGATTCCTTATGTTTCAACATTAAAAACCCAAAGCAAATGATGGATGCCTTATCCCGTTTATTTGAAGGCAAGAACATCAATAGGAAAATGACCTCGAGGAAACAACTCAAGAATGTGAAGATGCAAAATTCAGAAACCATACAATCTTACTTCACAAGAGTATCCCATAGTAAAGAACTACTTGAAGCTATTAGATACTCAGTCAAAGAAGCTGAGATAACAATGACCACCTTAAATGGTCTTCCAAATTCTTGGGAATCCTTCATCCAAGGAATCTGCTCTAGAAGAAAGTTAACTAAGTTTAGCAGATTTTGGGAAGACTGTACTCAAGAAGAATCCATATTATAAGCAAGAAAGGAAAAGATAGAAAGCAATGAAGATCAAGCTCTAACAACTCACGCAAGAAAAGGAAAGAACAAGAGAGAAGCTCACCCTCACAAAAGATTTCAGAAGCCTCATAAAGGACAAGATTCTTATATAGATCTCTCAAGCTTCAAATGCTTCATTTTCCAAAAGATGGGACATATTACAAGAAATTGTCCCCAAGCACAAGACCAAGATAAAACCAGGAAGTTTAAAAGGCATCATACCCATTTCACAGGAGAAGATGAACCTGATAGGAAAAGAACAAAAGAAGATGATCCAGATGAACTATATCTTCTGTGATATAGGACTTAGCTCTTCCGAAGCACTTGATTCATATCAAGTGATATTGATAGTTGTATCTCATTTCTTCCACATCAAAACTTCATAAAGTAAAAGAGATGGAGAATTGTCGTATCATGTGGGCCAACTACAAGTTGTGAAGAAGTGTCATTATTCATCCAGACATCATACAGATCAAGTAAGCAGTCTGACAAATGCACGCTCCAGGTATGCACCCTTCATATTTGATTTTTTTTTAAAGTTTATTAACATTAGATTTTATGCATTTTTATCTTAGCTTGTTGGATCATTATCCCTAGTAAGAGAATCCAACAAGGTCTCATTTAAAATCAAGAATCAATTTCTGTGCTCGGGGGTGACATATGTAAATGCCTATGGTTGGGTGAAATGATGTCACATTGTCTATGGTAAAATGAGCACATTAGAATAGAGCTCACAGTGTTATGTAGTTTCTCGATGAGAAGACATGGTTAATGGATAATGAAAGCCACCTTTGACAGGAACCAGAATTCGTTTGAAGTCTGACTCAACTTTTCATATTAAGACTTGGTATACAACACCAAGTATATCTTGCAGAGACTCTGAGGTTATTGTAGACTCAAAAGAAGTCAAGACTCAAAGGGAGCAGGTATGAAAGTCCTTGTATTGGAGGTCGAGACCCCTAGTGCCTGATCGTGCAGATTGATCACTCTTCATATCATCAAGAAAAGTTAGTAGAGCCGGAAGGGCCTACCTAGAACCATTGCATTAATCAGGAAGAGACCAGCATGGTCCCATGACACTTTGCAAGATGCAAATTCATGTAGCATTGACAAGCCATATACTGAGGAATAGATGGCTCCCCCAGTGGTAGACAAGCCATATAATGAGGAATAGATGGCTCCCCCAGTGGTAAGGCAGGTGGCCCCACTAAGTACCAACTCAAGAAGGAGCTAGATTTCAGAGGGAGACAACCCTCATGATCCAGTAAGGAGGAGCAGCCTCCCTAGGACCATTCATAGAGATGTACAAAGCCTGATTTGTGTCCAGAGGATTCTCCCAACAAGAAGGAGAAGATTATGACAAGACACTTGCTCCAGTAACCATAAGAAGTATATATAGAACAACCATGTTCCACTAAAAGAAGTCAGTGCAGTATGAGATTCAGAAGGAGAAAATGAATCTGTTATTGTGATGGAGTAGAGGAGCTACTCTCAGAGTTCAAAAGCTACAGTGAGAATGGAGCAGTCATTCTCGGCTTCAGAAAGATCAATTACACATGTAAAGTTCCATTTCCAGAAGGAACAATTGTAGAGAGAGTAAAGAACATACTCTTTGACAGTGAGACAGACAATGCTTTACAGAAAGCACATAGAGCTTGCACATGATTGTGCAGATTGAGTTGCAGTTGAGCAAGTGTACCAGTTAGGTACAATGTGATGTGAAAATTTGGTTCGAAGAACATGAGGACATATATATGTTTTGTGGTGAAAGACATGTTCACCTAATTTGATATTGTATGATAACAAGGAGTAGGTGGGGAAAATTGCCATTGTGGGGGATAGGGAAAGGGGAAATATAGGTTATGAAGTGGAGGGTCATTGTAAGAGGTACTAGGCTCTTAGGAAGTGGCATGGCAACACAATAGTTGTAGTCACCACATGATTTACCATGACCACCATAAGAGGTGTTATCCCCACCATGAGGAGGTTAAGTCAACCATAGTGGTGGTTGTAAAGGATAGGTTTAGTGGACATGGACATGGTACCAACTTATTGTATCAAAATGTAAGTGGCTGACCTTATAATACCATTAGTGACATGGGATGCCCTTAACGTCAAATGTGGTTCCTATTAAGTGTGTTGAGGGGTGTCAAAGGTGATGATATGCAAGTGTCGTGATTGTGCATAAATAAGGTCAAATTGTTGGGCCTTTAAGATTGCCTCTCCTTTAATTTAGGAATGGTGGGGGTCTTCGAGGTTGATTTTACAAAGATTGCATCATTGATGCTACTCGTGGCTATGGTCTGTGATGTTTATGGTAGTGGTTTGGTGACAAGTGGTAAGGATCTCAACTTTGGTATCATGGCAGATCGTTGATTGAGAAAAGGTCATGAAAACTATGACAATGTATGTAAAGGTGGCATGTGCACTAGAAGGAAGTTCAATGTACCATTCAACAACAATCTTGGTGAGGGTTAGTCAAAACCACCTAAGTCAAATGAAATATTTTGTAATGTTATTGGAGGGACACTACATACAGAACGTCATCATGTTCTTTGATGGGTTCTCTCTAGTTCGATCTTTGAACGTGGAGATATTTGAGGGCAACTTGGAAGGCACGATTGACCAAGTGGAATCATGTTGGATAGGTTCATTAGTGAGACATTATAAGTTCAAAAGGTTCAAACTAGCCCCAAATGGCATGATTTTTCTTCTTACTACAGTTTTTAGAGCATCTGCGGTGTGCCTAAGTAACAAGATAGACAAAGTTGGGAAGCCGCGGATTCGAAGAGAGCACTTAGGATGGGAAGGGATCATAATGGTGATACTAGTCTTAAAACTCTTTGGGTCTAGGTGAAATAAACTAAGTGCTTATCAAAGTAGTGTGTTGTATGGATGGTTCACCAAAGTGATGTCTTCCAAGGGAACAACTGCACAAAGTGGTTTTAAGAATGTTTTCAACAATGAAAAAATATGCTTTTGGTGATAGGTTTTCTTAGCGAAAGAAACAAGCACATTCCTAAGACACACTAACAAGCCAGAAGCAATCCAAAATGGTTTAAAGGGTGCTCCCAGATGACTCAAAAGATAATGATGAAATCCACCGAGTAAGGCAAGTGAAGGTAAGAATGAGTAGTTACAATAAGCTATGCCCAAGGTGGTGAAATCCAAGGGGACTCTCATTATTTTCCTTAAGTGCCCTCTCATCCCAATGAGAAAGCCTCCTGGTAGAAAACCTATGACTAGTCACTAGGATGCCTCTTCACAAGTCACAGAAAAGGGGCTAACAACCTCGCCAGTCAAGTAACACACATATTTGAACGAGTTAGGAGACTCACACAAATTCATCGTTCTAACCTCAATATTGACACCAAAAGAATGGTGCATCCCTTGTAGTGGTAAACACACTTGCTAAAAAGTTCTTCAAGTTCCCTATGACAGTGCTAACATTTCAACAGGAAACCATGGATTGTTGTTTGGATGCTTAGCTCCACAGTCCTAACCTGGACTATAAATCATTTTAGTTCCTTGAGGGAGGATTTAATCAATTGGATTACTTGGTTGATTATAAAAAAATTAGTTGGGTGGCATGAACCAAGCCTATTTGTCTTTTAAGGATTGTCGAAGGAGATAGGGCACTCTCTCAACCATTTCTGAATCATTCACATATTCAAGAGTGCAAGTGAAGAGCATACTCAAATATGAAAGTGGTTTCATGTCCTTTGATGTGTGCACAAGTCATGTGAAAACTGTAATGAAAATTCTAAAATCAGAAAAGGAAAAACTAGAAATGCCAAGTATTTTAATTAAATTATTTTGTTATTTATGAATTCAATTTCCTTACTTTGAGATTTTTTTAGGCAAAACAACATTAATAAAGTAGTTAGTAATTCATGAAAAATGAACATGTAACATATCACTTCCTCAACAAGCAAAAGAACTCAAAAAATGGAGATTCTAAGCAAACTACATTTGCTTAAAACCCTACATAGAGCACACACTACACGCATGCATTAACTATGTAGTGTACAATTGTTGAATTGCATGACCATGTGATCCAAAGGTCGTGCAACTATGCAAAAAAAGTTTCAACAACTGCATAGTTTTCCGAGAACGAATGGAAATGAACAATATTTCAAATTTTTAGAAAGTGTGGCCTTACAATGGTGTGTAAGGGCTCAATCAAAATATAAACAAGGCCACAAACTACTTAAAAACAAAAATAAAGCTTAAAAATCATCCAAGGAATGATTTAATGGCCAAATTCCCAGTAGAGTTGTCACTGTGCTTGTGGCTTTTGGTGCACCAAAAGACCTCTCCTAGCTAGTTGTAGAGCTAAGGCAGATAAGTAAGTGAGTGAATAAGAAAATATATCCCCTAAGCATGTATGCTACCTAAATATCCATTCAAACGTGAATTTACATG
>CBVK0102353965.1:0-14562 GCA_900067695.1 Picea abies
CTATGCATTCTCATCAAGGAAAATACATATTATATTACATCAATCATCAATCAATCAATCCTTTGACATCAATCAATCACTTGACATCAATCAATCAAACCATTGGCATCAATGACAACATGATCCAACAGAAAGGACCTCTGCGAAACAGGTTGGAAAACATTGAGTAGAAAATGGCAGAAAGCCTCAAAAAAGGAGATCAACGCTCCCTAAATCAAGGGTACAGAGCGCCACAATGCTCCATAAATAATTGTAGAGGAGCACTTATTAGAGATCAGCACTCTGATATGTCCTACAAGGGAGTGCTACCCTTCCCAGAAACTCAAAACAAAGCAAAAAAAAGAAGAAAAAATCACCCAGAATTCACAGAAATTGGTGAAATTGCTAGGGAAGATGGGAAAAAGGTAATGGATCATAAAAAAATAGTAAAACTGATTGAAAAGGTGGTAAAAGTGCAGGGACAATCCAATTAAAGACAAATTGATGTCACTCCCTAGTGGAGTCACCAATTTTTGTTGTAGGAAAATTCCTCTGCGGACAGGTGAATATCCTCTTGGATTCTAGACCCCTATACCAAGAAAGAAAACATGTTAACATTGGACACTAACATTCCTTTGAATATAAATAACTAATCAGAGAGTGAAGGAGAAGGAATAAAGTGTGATGCACCTTATTCCAATGTTTTTCCTCACTGCTCCAACTTTATCTTGTTCTCCAAGCTCCTTAGCATTGTTTGACACCTGCAATGCAATGGAAAATGAGACTAAGAACTCTTACTCTACTCTATAAGATTATTCCAATCAAATCCATCAATAATACAAACATATGTAAAGAGAAATAGGTTATAAGGAAAATTTCCAAGAAATACATTAATGATAACTCTTTAATAAAAAATTACAGACTCTAGATGCAGCTGCAACAACTTCCCCAAGTCCTCCTCATCCAGCCCTTGCACAAATCTCCCAAAATCATAGGTTTGATATCCTAAATCATTCACCCAAGACCATAGGTTTGATACCTAAAATCTCCACCATTCTTATGATATCATAAGTTTAGTATCTCTAAAATCCTCTATCCTCCCCATATCCATGGAAAACCCTCATTATATAGGATTTGGAGGCTTAACCACCATGGGAAGGATCATTCATCAGATCCACTAAAAAGGGATCTGAAAGATATTAAGGATTTTAGAGAAGAGATATCTGACGCAAACGTTCCACCAAGCACGTCCTCTCCTACCAGGACCTTCTTTTCCCTAGCCCCGAAGAGCTGAACCGCTCCTCAATTCCCTTATCGGGACTTTTCTGTACCCACAGGATGCTTCCTTGACGACCTCCCTTTATCCTATCGGGAAATCGAAACTCGCGTGATTGCGAGTCCTGCACTTGGATCTCACAATTCCTGAACCCCGATATAATTTTTACCCACGTATTTCTTACCTGTGTCGGGAATATCACCATGTCGGGAAATTGACCTTTCCAAGGTCGTGAATCACTACTCCCACGAATCCCCAACTCCCAATCTCCGATAGTACCTCTGCGCACCTTAGCTCCCTCTGGCTAACCTTTCTCACATGTGACCTGTTGGTCCACGGGACCACCATTCGTTCCCCCTATTGGAGTTTCGGACTTTGTGAAACTGAGCGTAAAACTTATGCCCTTAGGATCCTCGATCCTCCGATCTCTGATGCCACCTTTCCTCTGCTCTGACACATGTGGCCCACACTCCAGTGGTGATTAGGAGATCGCATTTGGCTAGATAGCGATTCTTGCTGCACAAATTCATGGACCCTTCCAAGTTCCGATCCCCGAAGTGCGATGACACCTATCCTCCACTTCAACGCTATGGCTGTGGGACCATCGTGTTTCGAAATTTCGCGACTCCTCCTGTTCTGAGTTTCTTGTCACTGAGAATCCTGAAATGCCAAACTCCGATGCACATGCAAGTCCTCTACACCATGTCACTACCTCTTCGACACTCTATCGGGTATCGCTAAATTACGATTTCAATCTGCACAAATTCCTTGTCACGGGAAACCCCGAATCTCCAATGGGTTGAACCTCGATGGCTCCCTGGCTCCTCGACACATGCCCCTGTTGAGATCAACGACTTTGATCCTCTCAGGAAATCGCAGTTCATGATTCCTTCCTGTGAGAGTTTTAAGCCTATGGAAACTCTGATTCCATGATGAACTGAACCCCAATGAGCCCCTAGCTCCTTTCCTGCACGCTATGGCTTAAATCGTGCACATCTCCTAGAGATCTAACGACTGATGGGATTTCATTACTTTCTTCTGCGAATCCTGACCGTCGATTCCTCCTACTTGAGGATTCCATCAGAAGACTAAAGCTCTTTTCTCAAAACTTATCCTCGGACACTTGCACTTGCATCT
Organism: Picea abies; assembly: GCA_900067695.1. NCBI lineage: Eukaryota > Viridiplantae > Streptophyta > Pinopsida > Pinales > Pinaceae > Picea > Picea abies. Next base: position 2,393 of record CBVK0102353965.1, read on the forward strand.
CTTTCTCGAACCTTCCTCGACCCAAAAATCCTGGGCTTTCTTTCAACTATACCAAGAAGGTGCTATACCTCCTGATTTTTTCCACTCTGATTCTTTCAGAGAAACTTGTGCGCACTCCTCGCGCTCGACGTTCAACAACTTCTCAAGTGTTGAATCCTTCTGACTCCACGCACTCCTGCAGTAGCAGTCTTTGATTCCTTGCTCATATTAACAACTAAGACTTTGGCCTTTAGCCTGTGCACTCCTTGTATGGCTTCAACAACTCACTTCCACTCCTGGGTGAATGAGAACAAGAGTTAGTCTACTGAGCTTTCATCAACGCACTCCTTGCAGATGAATTCAACTGCACACTTTGCAGGAATCTCTTGGCTCAGATAGAGAAACAATTGAAACTCATTCTCTCTCCCTTTCAGACTTCAACTGAAACATGAAATCACATGCACAACATATACAAAGCAAATGCATAACCAGAAATCAAACATTCATGAGCATAACATCAATACACAGAGAAAACAACACAAACCATGGGCCTGAATCAAAGCTTCCTTCTATTAATTCAAAATGCCTGTACATGGGTATTCTTCATACAATATTCTCTACTTGCTCTTCTCTTCTCCTGAATGCTTGATAATGTTACAATGATACAATGAGGGTGTCTATATCTGTTTTCCCTCCTTCCATCTAAAACTGTCTAATCTAAAAATAAATCTTACCTACCTGCATTAACTAGATTAAATGCCTCCTATCTACTTTAGACAAGAGCGTATGGCTCGAGGTCTGATACAATATACAAAGGTGTTTTCCATAAATGCATCATTTATACATTGGTGCTTCATCTTGAATGAAAATTCAAAAAGTTTCGGCTGGACTTGTCCAACTATTCATTGTCTTCCACGCTGGCTTGCTTGTCATGGGCGATGCTCCTTGATGAGTTGGCGATGCTCCTGCATCAATATCTCTCAAGGATTTTAAGGAGGAAATATTTCAACCATCCATGAGATCCACCACCTTCCCTAAAAATAGGAAACCAAATGTGAGGTGGATTCTCACACTTAATTAATTTCTTTTTCATAAGTATTAATAATAATTCATGTGGACTTGGTATTTTGGCCTTCATGTAATATATCCCTCCTCCACATTGTCTAGGGATTGTGACATAGGTTATTCCATGGTGTCAAGGTGTATGAGACACTTATATGACACTTACGACACTTAGGGAGAGGTACCTAGGTGTGAAAATTTCATGTGTAACGTCGACTAGTCCATATTTTGGTCAATGTGACTTTTTACCAACATATTGTAGGGCTTACAACTAGTCAAAGAAGATCAAGATAGAAAGAAGAATTTTATTCCATAGAAGTATCCATGTTGGTGATATGGATAGGCCATAGGCATACCATTTATGGATTAGATGGTATCAGAACAAGTTCTCCAAAGACATTGAAAAAGTTGCCAAGGGAAAATCTTTGAATAAAGAGAAGTTGGAATATTTGAGAGAATTCAACAACTATATCCAATAATAAAGTCATTATTGGAGACAAAGAGTAGATGAGCTATAGAAAGAGATTTTCAAGTGCCAATAATCCTTCATCACGATGAGGGAACAATTAGATGAGAGCATATTGTAGCTCTTGTAGTTGGGGGAGAAATTCATTGAGATGGATAATTGGAAAGAGGAGAGGTTCACTGAGGTCACTTCTCACATATACCATGTCTTGGAAGTGAAGGAAGATGCCTTGAAGAAGATGAAAGAAGTTTTCCAAGAGACTAAGAAATCCTCTTCCACTGCCACTATCAAAGCTAGTACCATGACAAAGGAAAACATGGTAAACTCACCTTTCAATACCCTTGGTGACTTTAAGAAGAACACTAGAGGCATTGGTTCCAAGCTCATGAGTAGAATGATCTATGATGACCAAGGGATATACAAGGAATGCCAAGGGATGTTTATTCCCATTGTAGCATAGCAGAGTCCCAATCTTGAAGGATTTGGATTCAGTGGAGAAGAAGATAGCACAAGTGCAACTCAAACCACTTTCATCAAGGAAAAAGGAACCATAAAAGAATCCATGTGCAACAAGCCACTCAAATATGCTTTTAGAAGCTTGGAAGAGGGTATCAAAGAGATGATCCTTCCATACATATTTGCTCCAAATATTAGGGGAACAAGAAACCAAGATAACAAGCATCATCACAAAATGAAGAGGTATGGAATAATTTGTTTTTGTTGCAATAAAAGGGGTCATGAGGATAGTGATTGTTTCCACTCGATCTAGAAGGCCAAGCAACCCATGCAGGAACTATTTCCAGTATCTCAAATTGTCTCGACATTAGGAGGTGAAATGTTGAAGGCTTTAGCCAAAACTCCATCCCAAGAACCAAATGACCATGAAGAAATCTTGGAGATTCTAGGTCAAGGGGAAAGATGAGTTGTTATAACTTACAACCCAAGGATTAGTGGTAGTCCAACAACCTATTGCAGCAGTGAATGTCATCCAAAACCATGAGAAGTACAACAGGGTTATACCAAAGGTAGAATATACTCAACTCTTATCTTCCATCCTACGATGGAGGCATCCTTTCTTTTATATTTGTCAAAGTCTTCTTGATGATAGGAGAAGAAGAAAATTGAAGGAGTTGAATCTTTTGGGGACCAAAATCTTGCAAATGGGGAGGTGTGATTTTCATTGTAACCTTGCCTAAATTATTTTGTAAAATTGTAATAAACTTGTAATTATTTTTTTCATTTCATTTTTTTCTTTTTTGGAAAAATTAGAAGTGGAAATGAACCATGTGACGGTTGGCCTTCCAAATATAGCACTTTAAAATAATGAAGTTTGTGGAGAAGAGGGAAAAAACAAGGGGGGATATGCAAGGAGAAATAGGGAATGTGTAACACCCTATTTCCCCTAGTTTGTAAAAATAACTATACTGGCCAAGAACTGTGGCAAACCCAAAAATGTGAATGTGTGATGTGAATGGACCTTGGGAAAAAGGTCGATGAATGTGAATAATATTATGAATATATATTTCAGGACTGTTAAGAGGGGATATGCTGAAAAAGAGACCACGATGGCTGGAGAAAGGTGGTGGAAGGCACTTCGAATGGTGGCATTAACTTCCACCAAAACCAATACCATATTTGTACTTCACTGGCCCGGAGAACCAAGAGCAGCTTACTGGCCCCGAATTAAATGACTCGTCAGGATTGGTAGGTAAAGGGCTCTTCATGAGTAATGGGGGATGGGGGTGAACCACCCATCCGTAGAGTCCTCAGACCTGACCACTACAAGGAAAATCATGCCACACACAACCTCATTGAACAGAGAAAAGGCAGAAAGTGTGGGCAATCAAGGGCAGACGCGAGGGAAAGAGGAAGAGAACTCTGGAAAAATACAGAGTGAGTGATAGCAGAGAAGAAGGAGAGTAACCTTCGTTCTCGGTCACTGGCAAAGGGAGATGCAATCTGGCAACATCGTGGTCTCAACTCGGGGGTGGCTAGTGGTAAATCCATTGGGAGTCACCGAGCCTATGGTTGGGTGGAAATGAGCACCCCTCTCAGCAGTTGCAGTCACATCCGGTGTTCTTTTTTATAAGTGTTTACATCTTGCATATTGAAATTTATGTGTTGACATGTATGCTCATAGTTTGTGTAGTTTGTGAATGGTTTGAGTATGAGACTGTCAGTGTAGTGTTTTGATAAAAAATGGTGGTTGCATGCTTTTACTGGAAGGACCACGTATGGATTATGATATAAATAGATTTGTATATGTGTGTGTGTGTGTGTGTGTGTGTGTGTGTGCATATTATATTAATTTGGACCTCAAGTCTGCTTTTGGGAGAGCTATGTCCTTATTCATCCCCAGGAATACCTGGAATAGACCTCCCCACAAAGATACCCTTCTTGGAGAGCTTACCAAGAACCTGGAAAAGGATTTGAAGGTGCAAGTCTTAGTAACCCTGCACAAGGAAGAATGATCCTCTTGAAATCCCAAAATAGCAACATAGGGATAGGTTTCGATCAATGGACGAGATTACATTGGAAGATCTGTGGTCATTCACAACCATTAGGTTGGAGGAATAAATGAGGATGTTACATGCCTTAACCCTTTTCCTTTATCTTTGTGAGTAGCGAAGAAATCAGGACCGTAGATCCTCAAGGTCCGTGAGAGTATCTAGACCGTTGGTTTTTCCATGTCCAGGGAGCAGTGGGAGAGTGCACAATGTGGGACAATCTGAACCGTCAGATCTTAGTTATAAAACCTGACATTTGATGGATCTGTCAGGAGATACATGAGGGTTAAGCCCTTGTGAATAGGGGAAAAAGTCCCAAAAGAAGAGTTGGTATCGGGGTTTCAGATTTCGAGAATTCGAGAGTCCCGATGACAAGAGATTAGGACACTCCATGGTGGAAATCCTAAAATAGATCTAGTCCGTTCGATTAAGGGAGGCCACGTGTCACGAGATCCTTTCGGAGGATCCAAGGTCAGTAAAAACTGTTAGATGTGGGGAATGAACATGGACGATAGTACCTTGACCCCTCTCTGCCATTGCAAGAAATGCATGAACGTGATCCTCTCGAAGGTTCCAAGGTCTGTAATGACCATTAGATTTGAGGAAGAGATGCAAACCTTAATGCCACAACCCTTTTTACCCTTGCAAGAGATGAAGGAATTGGGACCGTAGATCCCCATGGTCCATGGAAGTACCTGGACCATCCATCTATAGAGTGCACATGGTTGTTGGTAAGTGCTTCAGTGTTTTGGCACCCGAGAAACAAAAGGGCAAGAACCCTTGTCTTCGCGAGTCGCAAAATCTCGATCACCGAAACCCCGAAATGGAGTGAGGTGTGAATGAGATTAAGGAAATATGGGATTTGATCATGACCATTAATCATCCAAAAAATATCCCTACCATTGATCTTGGTTGAAGGTCGCCGCTGTGCATCGGAGGGACACGTGGCTGCCAGTCGACGTTTTGGCATTTCGGCATCCAGGAAACCAAAGGGCAAGAAAACTTGCCTTTGCAAATCAGGAAATCCCGATACCCAAACTACCGACATGCTTGGTAATAGAAAAGTGAAGTCCCAAAGGAATCTAGACTATCCATCAAAGGAGACATGTGGTGAGTGGTCAGAGTTCAGGGAAAAGTCCCGAAATCCCATGGACCATTGGATCCACACTCTTAAGAGTTGTCGATCTCTTACACGAATTCCCATAACAAAATTTGGAGATTTGAATGAAAAAGAGTCTTGGAGTCGTTGCATTTCAAAATCTCGAATACCGAAACCCCAGAAGGATCTATATTGTTGAATCAGGGGAAGCTTATGCCTGTCGATCTCCCTTTGGAGGGAAACTTTGGAGACCTCAAAATTTTCGAGGATTTGGATGGGGAAAGGTAGAAGTCATGCATCGCAATTCCCTGAATCATGAAAATTTGATAAGCGCTTGGCTGGCTTAAGCATGTGGACACGGAGCAAGGTCACGTGGAAAAAACCCCAAGTAGGAAACTTGCCACTCGCTAGCCCTATCGGGGTTTGGCGTTCCATTGTTCGAGATTTGGGGTTTGTAGAGTCGAAAGACTCGACGTTTTGGTAGCACTGAGTTGCGAAGTGCGAAGAGACGTCGTACTGGTCGGCCCATAGTTGTGACCCACAACCACATGGAGGTGAACACATGAGGAAATAGCTAACGCTAGGCCCCCATGAGTATTTTGGGGATTTTGATCCTCGAAGAATCGAAAAAAAAAATGATTTTCACAGTGGGTGTGTTACAAATTGGTATCAGAGCATGGTTACAACACTCAGCCTGCTTGGGCTCATGAATGAGTTGCGCAGAAGCTCCGTTCAGAACACTCTTAAAAATAGTAACCCTCTATCTTAACCCTCTTAATTCAAAAAGGTCAAAGTCCGAAATGAAAACCCGACTGTGTATGCATGTGAAAGAAATATGAATTTTGCACGGGTTATAAAAATGTACCTAACTATTGACTAACAACCAACTTTTATCTTTGCACACAAGCAGAAGATCAACCACGGGAATTTATCAACACATAGTATGGTGACTCACCATGAAGTGGGAGAGGGCTCCCACAATAGAGATAAAGAGTCTGATGAAAGAAGGGCAATAGGGACCCCTCTAGATCTAGGCGAGACTGTGAGGAGTCTCATGGTCGAATTACAAAGCTACAAGGCTGACAATGAAAGGATGATGAAAGAATAAGAAAAGAAAACAGAAATTAACGCAGTTGTACTACAGAGTTTATCTGATCTACAAAGACAAATGCAACATGAACCTGAAACTCAGAAACATGGTCATATTAGTGGCCACACTGAGAGGGGCACCTTGAAAAAGGTCCACCCTAGAGGTAAAGGACAAGTGTCGAATGATTCCTCTGAGAAGGAAGCTGGCGATTCAGAGGGCTCTTCTAGCAGCAGAACCAGTTCCTATCCCTGAAGAAAACAGAAGAAACAAAAGTCTTCCAAAGGTTGAAAATTTGAAGAATTCAGAAAGGCCAAACCACCCTCCTTCGACCGTGAAATAAAGAAGGGAGAGGAAGCAGAGACCTAGCTTCTTGGACTAAAGAAGTATTTCAGAGTCCATGAATTTTCAGAAAATATGAAGGCCCGAGTGGTCACCTTCAACTTGAATGGAAAGGCTTCCATTTGGTGGGAAGACCTTAAGAATGTGAAAGGGGTTTGCGAAGAGGACCTATCTTGGGAACAATTTGAGAAATACTTCCGAAAGAAGTATCTGTCGGAAAAATATTTCGATGAAAAGACTAAAGAGTTTTATGAACTCAAACTGGGACAACTCACTATAGAAGAATATGTTAACAAATTCCTCAATTTGTTGAGGTATGTACCCTATATCCAGGTGGAAAAGGCAAAGGTGCAATGCTTCATCAATGGACTACCTAAGGACTATCGGAATAGAATTGAATTTGATGAGCCAAAGACTCTAGAAGGCACTATTCGAAAGGCAACCTATTGTCATGAATAGTTTGGGCATCGAGCAGAACCTCGCGAAGGATGGAAATAGAAGAATAGTTCAATATTTCAGAAAAGGGGAATTAAATCCCTAGGATTTAAGAACTATAAGAAGAACCCAAGAATGACCTTTCCAGCCTAGAGTATGCACCAACAGAATTTTCCCTCCTTGAGTGGAAATAAAACTTCTGGACCCATATCAGTGAATACTGATAACCCAAAGAGAGAACCTTTGAAATGTTGGGGTTGTGGGGAAGAAAATCTATTGAGAGACTATGCACACCAACAACAGAATAGTCAGAGGATTTATAACATCTAGGAAACTACCATTGTCAATGATGTGGCCAGGAGTGTGCCACAGATTTATGCACCCTTGGATAATAACCAAGACGACCACCAAGCTTCAGTAGTGGAAATAGAAGGTATGATTTCCAACCATCTACTGTTTGTTTTAATTGATCTTGGTTCAAATTTGAGTTACATAGCCCCTAAAGTTGTTGATAAGTGTAAACTACAACCACAAAAACATACCAAGCCATGGTTGGTACAATTAGCCACTGGCACCAAAAGAAGGATAGCAGAGGTCATACCAGCCTGCCAATTAATGTTGGGTGAATTCCCCACCCAAACGAACCTTAACCTATTACCCCTGGGATCATATGATATGTTTATTGGTATGGACTGGCTAGTTGTCCATAAAGCCATATTGGAATGTTACCATAAAACCTTAGAATGTGTAAGTAAAGAAGGGAAGAAGATAACCCTTCAAGGGATCCAAAAACCTGCCTCGGTGAGACAAATATCAACTTTGCAAATGAGAAAGTATTGCTGAAAGGGATGTCCCCTATATTCAATACAGGTGTTGAAGGTGACAAACCAAGCCCTGACAATCACCCTATCCTAAGAAAATACAAAGATGTGTTTCCGGAAGAGGTGCTCGATTTACCTCTGAGAAGGGACATAGACTTCTCGATAGAACTTGCACCAGGAGCGGTGTTGGTGTCTAGGACACCCTACTGGATGAGCACACCCGAGTTAGTCAAACTCAAGTTGCAATTAAAATAAATGATGGATAAAGGCTATATTCGACCTAGCGTGTCTCCATGGGGGGCACTAGTCCTGTTCATGAAAAAGAAGGATGGTACCCTTAGACTGTGTATAGATTATAGGCAACTCAATAAGGTAACCATAAAGAACAAGTACCCCTTGCCTAGGATCAATGATCTGTTCGATCAATTGGGGGGTGTGTCTATTTTCTCAAAGATCGATTTGAGGTTGGGATACCATCAAGTCCAAATCAAGGGTGAAGACATCCATAAAACTTCCTTCTGAATGCGGTATGGTCACTGTGATTTTTTGGTGGTGCCATTTGGGTTGAGAAATTCTCTTGCCACTTTTATGTGCTTGATGAAGAATGTACTCAGCAAGTTCCTAGAAAAGTTTGTGCTTGTTTTTATTGACGATATATTAATTTACTCCAAGAAAATAAAAGAGCATGAAGAGCATCTTAGACTTGTGTTGCAAGTGCTAAGAGAACATCATCTCTATGCTAAATTCAGCAAATGTGAATTCTTCCAAAAGAAAATACATTACTTAGGCCATGTTCTCTCTGAAGAAGGAGTAGCGATAGACCCTGACAAAATCAGGTCTATCATGGAATGGCCTACCCCAAAGGATGTTTTAGACATCAGATCCTTTATGGGACTAGCAAGATACTATAGGATATTTATAAAAGGATTCTCCAAGATTGGTTGTCCAATCACTGCCCTCCAGAAGAAGGGGACAAAATTCATGTGGACACAGAAATGTGAAGAAAGATTTCAAACCCTGAAACATCTATTGACCCATGCACTTGTGCTAAAAATTACCGATCTAGAAGACGGCTTCCTCATGTGCACAAATGCCTGTAAGGAAGGGCTCAGGGGAGTCCTTATGCAGAAAGGAAGTGTGATCTTGTATGAATCCCGAAAATTGAACAAGCATGAAGTCAACTATGTGACCCATGATCTAGAGCTGGCCGCCATTGTGCATGCCTTGAAAATGTGGAGGCATTACCTCCTGGGAAGAAAATTTGTACTTATGACAGATCACTGTGGATTGCGATACCTGTTTGATCAACCAAATCTCAATGCTAGACAAGCTAGGTGGATTTCCCTCCTTAGCGAGTTTGATTTCGAAATCAAACACATTAAAGAAAAGGAAAATAGGGTGGCCGATGCCCTTAGCAGAAGTATGAAAACAATTCACCTGGTAGCGGTGAGCACCTGTGAGACGGATGTCAAAGAAAGAGTCAGAAATGCACAAAAGATAGATCCATTTGTCCAGACCATGACCTCATACCTACAGCAAGAGCCCACCGGGGTAAAATATAAAGGCTACTAGATGACTGAAGGAGGTCTACTCACTTACAGAAATAGACTATATATTCCAAATTGTAATGAATTGAAGAGGTTCATTATGGATGAACTACATAAAATACCCTATACTGGTCATCCAGGATACTAGAAAATGATCACTGCCACCAGGAAACAATTTTATTGGCCTGGATTGAAGAAAGACATAGCCGAGTACTTAACCAAATGCATAGAGTGCCAGCAGGTTAAAGCATAACATCGACACCCAGTAGGATTATTGGAACCTTTACCAAACCCAGAATGGAAATGGGAAACCATCTCCATGGATTTCATCACTGGATTACCAACCTCAACCAGACAGAACAACGCCATTATGGTAGTGGTGGATAAATTGAGCAAGTCTACTCATTTCATCCTTGTCAAATCAACTTGCAAAGAAATCGATATCACCCAGGTATTCATGAAGGATATATTTAGACTGCATGGTATGTCGAAAGAGATCATGTCTGATAAAGATACAAAATTTACTTCCAACTTTTGGAAGTCACTGATGGCTGGTTTAGAGACCAAGTTGTTGTTTAGCACCACCTATCACCCTCAAACTGGCGGACAGACAGAAAGAGTGAATCAAATACTTGAAGACATGCTAAGAATGTATGTAATGCATCAACCCAAGAAGTGGGAAGACTACCTACCACTGGTAGAATTTGCCTACAACAACAACTACCAAGCATCCTTAAAGATGAGTCCCTTCAAAGTCCTCTATGGTAGACCGTGTAACACTCTAGTTAGCTGGAGTAATCCTGTAAACAGGATTTCTTTTGGACCTAACATGTTGAAAGAAATGGAACAGCAGGTGACTCAGATAAAACAAAACCTGAAGGTCGCTCAAAACCGATAGAAAAGTTATGCTGACCAAAAGATAACTCCAAGAGAGTTCAAAGCGGGAGATCATGTATATCTCAGAGTTATGCCTAGGAAGAGTTCCCTAAAAATGGGATCTTGTGCCAATTTGGCACCTCAGTATTATGGCCCTTTGAGGTTCTAGATAGAGTGGGACCTGTAGCCTATAGGTTAGCACTTCCTCCCACAATAAAAGAACATAATGTTTTCCATGTTTCATTATTGAAGAAATATGTACATGATGTTAATCATATAATTGACTGGTCTGTGATCCAGGTGGAACTGAAGGGAGAATTTCTACCAGAACCCCAATGCATAATGGATAGAAAGGAAACCCCACTCTGGAACTGAACCATTGCACAAGTCAAGATGCAGTGGAGACATTTTGGCCCAGATGAGGCTACATGGGAAATGGAGGATGCCATGAGACAGGCATATCTGATTTTGTTTACTTCTGTAAATGCATGTCATGTTGATAGATAAGAACATCAAGGACTATGTTCCTTTAAGGGGGAGGGAATTGTAACACCCTGTTTCCCCCAGTTTGTAAAAATAACTATACTGGCCAAGAACTATGACAAACCCAAAAATGTGAATGTGTGATGTGAATGGACCTTGTGAAAAAGGTCAATGAATGTGAATAATATTATGAATATATATTGCAGGACTGCTGAGAGAGGATATGCCAAAAAAAAGACTATGATGGCTGGAGAAAGGTGGTGGAAGGCACCTGGAATGGTGGTGTTAACTTCCATCGAAGCCAATACCATATTTGGACTTCACTGGCTCGAAGAACCAAGAGTGGCTCGTTGGCCCCAAATTAAATGACTCGTCAAGATTGGTAGGTAAAGGGCTCCTCATGAGTAATGAGGGATGGGGGTGAACCACCCATCCATAGAGTCCTTAGAACTGACCACTACGAGGAAAATCGTGCCACATGAAACCTCACTGAACAGAGAAAAGGCATGAAGTGTGGGCGATCAAGGGAAGATGCAAGGGAAAGAGGAAGAGAACTCTGGAAAAATACAGAGTGAGTGATAGCAAAGAAGAAGGATAGTAACCTTTATTCTCGATCACTAGAAAATAAAGACGCAGTGTCACAACATCGTAGTCTTAGCTCGAGGGTGGATAGTGGTAAATCTGTTGGGAGTCGTTGAGCCTATGGTTGGGTGGAAACAAGCACCCCTCTCAGCAGTTGCAGTCACATCCAGTGTTATTTCTGATAAGTGTTTACATCTTGCATCTTGAAATTTATATGCTGACATGTATGCTCATAGTCTGTGCAGTTTGTGAATGGTTTGAGTATAAGACAGTCTGTGTAATGTTTTGATCAGAAATGGTGGTTGCATGCTTTTACTAGAAGGACCACATATGGATTATGTTATAGATAGATTTGTATATATATATATATATATATACATATTGTATTAATTTGGACCTCAAGTCTTCTTTTGGGAGATCTATGTCCTTATTTGTCCCCAGGAATACCTGGAATAGACCTCCCCACAGAGATACCCTTCTTGGAGAGCTTACCAAGAACCTGGAAAAGGATTTGAAGGTGCAAGTCTTAGTAACCATGTATGAGGAAGAATGATCCTCTTGAAATCCTAAAATAGCAACGTAGGGATAGGTTTCGATTAACGAACGAGATCCCGTCGGAAGATCTACGATCATTCATGACTATTAGGTTGGAGGAAGAAACGAGGACGTTACATGCCTTAACCCTTTTCCTTTATCTTCGTGAGTAGCAAAAAAATTGAGACCGTAGATCCTTAAGGTCCATGAGAGTATCTGGACCATTGGTTTTTCCATGTCTAGGGAGTAGTGGGAGAGTGCATAGCGTGGGACAATATGAACCATCAGATCTTAGTTAGAAAACCCGACAGTCAATGGATCTGTTAGGAGATGTAAATTCTAACCTTGTA
>CBVK0102354005.1:0-19119 GCA_900067695.1 Picea abies
AATTTAGGTCTTCCAGGGCTCCCGCCTCGGCTTTGGCATGCCCAAAATCTAATAAAGAATAAGAATTCAAATGAACAGGAAAAGACGACCAGACCTTCTTCGAGTACCCTTTAAGTTCTTTTCTTACACCGCTAATTACCGTTTGCCAGGCAACCTCGCGACAAGCCATCTTGTCAGGAATGAACAATGGCAGTGCATGCGGGGGAACATAAGCCCTGAAAACTCCGAGGTATGAAAATTATGCTTCTATGTACTAGTCTGCTATGTTGCTCAGATTTGTCACTATGTTGTCCGAGATCCGGGTGGCGGGTGACCAAAAATGGCGACATGCAGGGGCACCATTACCTAGTTAAAAATTCATAAGAAAAATTTTTCGCTTTTTTTCCCCATAATTTTGCATGATATACATGTATGGGTCTGTCTTCGGCCGGAGTCCAACTCCAGCTCATTAATGGAAACAGTGTCATAGAACAAATTGCGTCCATAATGTATGCGGACATGAAGAATGACGAAGCCTTCCCATTCTCCTTTTGCTCCCGATACTCTGTGACCCGATTGGTCAAGCTATCCGAAAGTATCTTTTCCCAGTTAAAGGAACTGCCTTCAGAGACCCAAAACATTAGAGGCACCCATGGAAGGAAAAAATGCGATGTGTCCTCTTTCCCATATAACCGACATGTCATCATGGCCACATATTTGTACTGCGGTTCTAACGAAGCGATTGAATATATGTCGTGGGTATTAGCTCTGAAATTCGCGGTGTTTGAAACCCAATCCTTTATCAAACTGGACATGGGTTTATCATCTTGTATGCATTCCTTCTCCTTGAATTCTTCCAAGAACTCAGCGCCATATGTGTGGTCGGATGTTGTGGGCAGCTTATACATGGTTTGTATATGCTCCGGCCCGAAAGTCCCAATGGTGACCCTCTGCTCGTTCATGATAGTTCTGGTAGGTATGTCCACATGGTCCAATGCCCATCAGACCATATCATAATATGGAATCAACCACGACATGGCTGCTACTCTGTGCATTCTAGATTGGACGACTATTTTGTACTTGCTGGTTATATCATCTTTTTCATTGTCGTCAGAGTCGTCAGAATAATCCACCAATTCTGCTTGCAGAATATCTGAAACATATGACCAGTTTGGGACCGAGTTGATACTTCGGGGTGAAGTATCAGAGACATTGTCTAAGCCTTGTCCCAAAACCTCAATATTCGCCTTTGCTTCTTTTCGCGAAGCCATGGCTGAAGCTTGCATTTTAGCTCTTCTGCGATAGAACTGCGTATACATACATAAGTCAGTTTACTCAGATGTGATGATCTCTGCGTGCTATGAAAATGAATTTGTTATAATGAAACACAACTCTTATATATACTCAAAAAACTCGGTACCTTTTAGAACAAGTCTGTCAAATCACATTTGGAAATAAATTATGCCATAAAAATCCGATCTTATACATTGATTTACCCTATTTCCTCATTAATGTCATAAATTTTGGCGGTTTTAAAATCTCAGTTGGTGCATGGAGTAAAAAAGCTACCTCGTACATCGTGCAGATATCAAAGCATGGGATATTCATTGATTTAGCTTAATTAATCCGATTTTACCGTTGTTAACAATGTTTCGGTACTCGTTATATCTGGGATTTTACTTAAACATTTTGAGTCTCTAACACCCAAGACTGCGAAGATCGATTTTGGTTAATAAAAGGTAATTGTGATTTGGGGCTTGATTAATTTTATAATTATTATATTCTCCATATCGCGACTCATAGCTTCGAAGATAAGTTTCTGGGAGATTTACATGCCGAGCTGCGAAGCCGCGAGATCGCGATAACCTCTTGGAAGTTGACACTCCTTCCTGGTAGAATTCCCTTTTTACTACTGCCTTTCTCTTCTTATCGAAGAAAAACTCATTGGGAGGGAGTTCTTCCACCCTTATGGGCCTCAATTCCTCATTGAATATCCATCGTGCATCGATATTTCCCTGCGTCGACTGCAAGGGGGTAACAGATGTGATGGGTTCCCCGTTCTACTTCGCAGATTTTCCCAGAGTAGCGATCAGACTTTGTTTCTTTGGCGGGTCGGGAGTCTTTATTTTTTCTTCCGGACTCTGCTCTTTCGACAGGTCTAGAGTCTTTTTCTCTGCTTCCAGACTCTTCATTTTCTCCCCCTCGTCTTGGTGTTTTCCTTGGTTAGGAGTTTCGTACTTAGAACCTTTGACATCCTTCTGTTCGCCTCCGACGCACTCGGGCCCTCACCTCGCAACACTGCGGGAAGACAACTACGTTGATGTTCCTGGAACTTCAGGACATCGACTCTTTCCTCGGGTGCCAAGGATTGTATCCATGCTAGAATCTCCTCATAGGACCTTGCTCCTCAGAAAATGTCATCCGAGGGTGAATTCTCATGCTCAAATCTCTTGAGCCCGCAATTTGCCAAATGGTTTCTCACGACCCTCTGCGGATCGTGCTTCTTGTATTCGATGGAGACCAAATTTAGGTCTTCCAGGGCTGCTGCCTCAACTTTGGCATGCCCGAAATCTAATAAAGAATAAGAATTCAAACGAACAGGAAAAGACGACCATACCTTCTTTGAGTACCCTTTAAGTTATTTGCTTACACCACCAATTACCGTTTGCCAGGCAACCTCGTGACAAGCCAGCTTGTCAGGAATGAACAATGGCACCGCATGCGGGGGAACAGAAGCCCCAAAAAATCTGAGGTATGAAAATTCTGCTTCTACATACCAGTCTGCTATGCTGCTCAAATTTTTCACTATGTTGTCCGAGATCCGGGGTGGCGGGTGACAAAAAATGGCGACATGCAAGGGCACCATTACCCAGTTAAAAATTTCATAAGAAAATCTTTTCGCTTTGTTTTCCCATAATTTTTCATGATATACATGTATGGGTTCATCCTCGGCCGGAGTCCAACTCTAGCTCATTAATGGAAATGGTGTCATAGAACAAATTGTGTCCATAATGTATGCGGACATGAAGAATGACGATGCCTTCCCATTCTCCTTCTGCTCCCGATACTCTGTGACCCGATTGGTCAAGCTATTCGAAAGAATCTTTGCCCAGTTAAAGGAACTGCCTTCGGCTACCCGAAACATTAGAGGCACCCACGCAAGGAAAAAATGCGATGTGTCCTCTTTCCCATATAACCGACATGTCATCATGGCCACATATTTGTACTATAGTTCTAACGAAGCGATTGAATATATGTCGTGGCTATCAGCTCTGAACTTCGCGGTGTTCGAAACCCAATCTTTTATCAAACTGGAGATGGTTTTATCATATTGTTCTCATTCCTTCTTCTTGAACTCGTCCAAGAACTCAGCGCCATATGTGTAGTCGGACGTCGTGGGCAGCTTATACATGGTTTGCAGATGCTCCGGCCTGAAAGTCCCGATGGTGACTCTCTACTCATTCATGATAGTCCTGGTCAGTATGTCCACATGGTCCAGTGCCCATCGGACCATATAATAATATGGAAGCAACCGCGGTCTGGCTGCTACTCTGTGCATTCCTGATTGGACGACTATTTTGTGCTTGGTGGTTATATCATCTTTTTCGTTGTCACTGGAGTCGTCAGAATAATCCACCAATTCTGCTTGCAGAATATCTAAAACATATGACCAATTCGGGACCGAGTTGATACTTCGGGGCGAAGTATCGGAGACATTGTTTGAGCCTTGTCCCGAAACCTCAACATTCGCCTTGGATGATTTTCGCGGAGCCATGGCTAAAGCTTGTGTTTTATCTCTTCTGTGATAGAACTGCGTATACATACAGAAGTCAGTTTACTCAGAGGTGATGTGCTCTGCGTGCTATGAAAATGCATTTGTTATAATGAAACACAACTCTTATATATACTCAAAAAACTCGGTACCTTTTAGAACAAGTCTGTCAAATCACATGTGGAAATAAATTCTGCCATAAAAATCCGATCTTATATTTATCAATTTACCCTATTTCCTCATTAATGTCATAAATTTTGGCGGTTTTAAAATCTCAGTTGGCGCATGGAGGAAAAAGGCTACCTCGTAAATCATGCAGACATCAAAGCGCGAGATATTCATTGATTTCTCTTAATTAATCCGGTTTACCAACGTTAATCAATATTTTGGTACTCGTTATATCGAGGATTTTCCTTTGACATTTTGAGTCTCTAACACCCGAGACTGCGAAGATCGACTTTGGTTAATAAAAGGTAATCGTGATTTGGGGCTTGATTAATTTTATAATTATTACATTCACCATATTGCGACTCGGAGCTTCGAAGATAAGTTTCTGGGAGATTTACATGCCGAGCTGCGAAACCACGAGATTACGATAACATGACTTCATTAAAAGGGAAGATAATCTTGGATTAAGTGATTAATTAATCACGTTATAATTGCATCGTGATTTCACGAGTCGGGGTTTAGACGGCGTAACTTTCGAAAAAGATAACGTCGAGTGGCGAAACGCCGAGAGAAAATTTTACCACGGTTAGCTTTTGCCTTTAATCCTTGACATGGGTTATTCAAAAAAGGACCTCGTGTTCTCGGCTATCGGGGCTATGACAATAAAATTTTGGGTTTGGCAAACGTCGAGGCGCGAAACCCCGACGACGCTTAATCATGGGTTAGGGAAAACTTTACCCTCGTTACTGTCTTGAGTGAAAAATTAAAACGATTTCATTGTTTCGTGGCTCGGGACGTGTGAACTACATGACTTATAGTATCCGACCTACGAGATCCCGAAGTAGAACAAAAGAGGAAGCATTTTTACGAAAGGTAGGACTCGTTTCGAGAGTATAATAATCATTGCTGCTCACGTGATAAAGTTTCAGAGATCTTGATATCTCAGAGGAAAAAATGAAAACCATCTTTAGATTTCAAGCATTAAGAATGAAATTTGTGACGAGCTAAAAAAACCAAGGGCGGCTCCAACACCAACCATCAGCTTCTCCAACAGTTGGAAGAGAGGAAGACAATAGATACACACCTTCATCATGACAATGCAGTCCTTCAAACAAAAGTTATCTCTCTTCAACGATTGGTAGATGAGATGACCAAATCTAACCGCAGCCTCAGAGCACAGCTGAAGCAACATAAGAGGCACAAGGCTAAGTCTACACAGCAAGAAGGAGAGGCTTCCAAAGTTGATCCTCCTTAGCAAGCCTAGTCACAAGGGGTAACTTCTTTTTGTTTGCAGTGGGACCTACAAAATCGTAAGTATGGGGGTAATGTTGGGCCCGAGATATGGTCATTTTCATGACGATTATTATACATTTTTGCCACATGTACATATGCGTTTTTCATCCTTTAAAGGAGCTTTTTGAAGAATTTCATGATAAAATGGTATGATCACCATACGGTACGTGTAATTCATGTTTAATGATGGAATCAAGTATAATTAATCATGTTTTATGTTTTCTAAGAGCTAATTCACATTTTTTGGTGTTACAGGGAAAAAATGCACTATGTTTGTAGTTCTGACACTCGTTCCGGCACTCGATCCGACACTCTGTCCAGCACTCCGTATTGCACATAAATGGAAGGTGAGTTGGCGGTTATGGCATTGGCGGCCAGTTTTGGGTGAATCGGTAACATGGGTTTTATTCATGATCGCCCCCTCCAGCTACTGTACTCCAGACAACTCAGTAGTCCAAAGAGGGTGATTATTGGCTTGCTCTGTTTTGTCAGTTAGGGCATCATTTATTGTATTTTGCCGAAATTAGAAGTGGTTCAACCCTCCTGTGGTCGGCCACTTGGTCTGTAAGCTTATAAATACCACTAGAATGGTCAGATGATAGTTGACCAAGTAGCATAAGCATTAGAATTGTCAAAAAAAAGATTTTACTCTGTTTTGAGTTTTTACATTGCCAGAATTATGCCAGAACTGCATTTTTGGATTTTTATGGTGAATTCGGTATGCTGAGTTCATGATGTGCTTTTAGAGAGTGACCACGACTTGATGGGGGGCCCACCAACAGTCTGATAACTTTCTTCATGTTTATTTATACATTTCTTAAATTAATTACTCTTTTTATCTTTCTGTACATGTATGTTTTTATTGTGCTAACTAGTTTGTTGTAGCTTAGTTGTTTTGATTCTCTTTTGCAGGTTAGATGATGATATGTATTAGCATGCAATGATTTCGTAGATTAGGAATAGACTTGCAAGTCTCTCTCTCTCTTAATACTAACCCCATATGCAGTTATATTATGCTTTCTTTTATGATTTTACAGTTAAGTTTAAAACAGATTTTTAATTAGAACATAACATAGTTTTAATTTGGGTTTTCTTTTGACAAGGATTGATGGATGGATAGAGTTAATTTCAACTTTTGATTATAGCTTGTTTACTTCAGTTTTATATCAGATTTCATTTAATTAGT
Source organism: Picea abies (assembly GCA_900067695.1). Taxonomy (NCBI): domain Eukaryota; kingdom Viridiplantae; phylum Streptophyta; class Pinopsida; order Pinales; family Pinaceae; genus Picea; species Picea abies. The sequence goes on from CBVK0102354005.1 coordinate 6,399, forward strand.
TGTTGGTTAATATAGATTGTTAATTTACTTTTTAATATCACAGTTTAATTTTTGTTTTTAATTATATCGTTATTGCAGTTTGAATGATTAGAGTAGACATAGCATAGTTTTCTTTTACACAATTTCCTTTCATAGATTAAAATGTAATTAAATTTCTTAGTTAAATAATGATGATCTCGTTATGTTGTTGATGGTTTGTACATGAATATGCAAGGTATTTAACATTATTTTTGTCATGGCTAAGTTTTCATTGGATTGTTTACTCCACACCTTTCATTTTGCCATTGAGATTAGTGTTGAGCTTATACCATTGGAATTGTCCTTTTTTGTCAAGTTCCATCGAGATATTATCCGACACCGAAGACATTCACACAACCACCAATATTATATTTGAATTGTCATAGGTTAAAGAATAGTTTTCCTACTTTCATAGATATATTTTCTTGTTTTCATAGCTTAGAAAATAGTTTTATGGTTGTTGTAGGATAGATAGACTTTGCTTTGATAGATAGTAGTTTGCTTATCATAGATTAAGAAATAGTTTTTAATCTTTCTTGCTTTCAATAGAATAGATTTCCTTTCATGCATTGCATTGAGCATTTAGTCCAGTTGCCTCTTAGATTTCCTTTCATGCATTAGAAATAGTTTTTCATTATGCATTTAGTCCACTTGCCTCTTAGGCTAGATAGTTGTTCAATGAGAATTTTTACTTTGATTGTTTGCAGTAGTTAGTTGCCTTTGCTTACTTGTCTTTTTCCTTAGTAGGTTAGTTAGGTGCCTTTACTTACTTGTCTTTTTCTTTAGTAGGTTAGTAAGGTGTCTTTTCTTGCTTGTCTATTTGATTTAATAGGTTAGATAGGTGTTTTTGCTTACTTGCTTATTTATTTGCTTTCATAGGGTAGTTTCTCATTGAATGTAGGTTGGCAAGTTAAAATAGTTTGCTTTTGTCACTTGCTTATTATGCTTAGTAGTTTGCTTTTGCTTATTGTTAAACTAGTTTGCTTTACATAGAGTTTTTATTTGCTTTCTTAGGAACTATCATCGACCCTTGGCCCAAAAGTACTTAGGTTACCTAGTTTCATTTTGCTTAGTAGGGTTTGCTCATTAGATATCTTTTTTTGAGTAGATTAGCCGTAGATAGTTGTCTTCCTTAGTTAGATTATACTCCTACCAGCCTTCTACCTTTGGCATATATTTTGCTACAACTCTAAGTTTACTTACCCCGGGTTGACAATTTAATTAAGGGTTTTTACTGTGTTTTTAGTGCATATAGAACACCCATCAATTTCCTCACCTTTTTTTCCTGTTTTCCCTTCCTATATTACACAATGAGAATTTTTCTAAGCAAATTTTTTTAGAGGGTTTGTTTATTTATATATGGGGAGTTTCATATCCATTGCAATGGAACTACTCATTGTATTGGATCCCAAACCGACCTATCATTGTTGGTTTTTTTTTTTAATCGTCTTCGCACTTAGCAGTGACAATGACAATCAATATAATTGAATGTTACTGCAAATGTATGTTTTGAAATATTTTTTTTTATGAAAATCATGGATTTTGTTTAATGTACTTGACATATTGTCCCAATTGCATGACACGTTAGCAATAAGTGTAACAATTGCATATTGGTTTCAATTTGATTATTGTGGACCTTTACGTTGTCCCTTTTTGTATGACAATCAGTCTCTTATTCATTTGTAATAAAACGAGTTTCTTATTTTATTGCATTGTCAAATGTTGTAAAATGTTTCCTTGCCAAATAATTAATATGTGGATGATTTACATTGTTACAAATAATAGAGGTGTAATTCATTGGATAATGCATCAATGGAATCATTATATCAAAATGCAATAACAAAATTATAAAACAATATTATTATAAAAAATATTTGATTTTGAGATCATCAATTGAAATATTTGTTAAAAAAATAATTGATTAAAATGCATACATATCAGTGCATTGTATTCTTATGAACTCACTAGATGGTGTGTGCCATAATATAGAAAGTGGTTCATTTTGAGGCATCATACACGTCGTTGTCCATTACTTATAAAAACACATCGGTGCAAACTATTGAGAAAAAGCATTGTTCTGTAAACGACATAACATATAATAATATTTATTGTTTCAAAATTTACAGTGCCCATGTTTAAAATATGCATTAGGGATCTAAATATAATGTACATACTCGGGATTTAAGTATAATGTATGAACCAACGATTCGGAAAAATAATGGCACCAACATCTCACCTCAAATATTCAAAATTTCACTACCCTTCAGTGCACATAGTAATACAGGAAACAATACGTACTAATTATACAAGCACCGGGGAACATGCTATGTTAAATGCACCAATGCGAGCTATAATTTACACGCACTGGGGCGTATATAAAATAAAAATAACAAATGCTTCATATGTAAACAATGTGGAGCTGGTACGTGTTGGAATACTGAGAGGGGGGGGTGAATCAATACGAGCACTTTTACCACTTTCAATCATAGTATATATAAAATTCAACTTTATCAATAGTACTCAATAGTTTATCACTTATGCATTCAATATATCATTTCATCATGAACAATATCATTCATTAGTGAATAATAAACAACCACAGATACATAGTACACTAGAATTTACGTGGAAACCCAAAAGGGAGAAAACCATGGAATATTTTCTTATATATATCAAGAATACGTTCACAGGATGCACCAGCTTCCCAATACTCCAACAAAAATTGGAAGGAGGCTCCAACCCCCTATTTACAGGCTCCAACCTGAAGGAAGCTACAACTGCCTGAATTTTCCATCTACAACTGGAAGGAGATTCCAAGCCCCTAGTTTACAGGCTCCAACCCGAAGGAAGTTGCAACTCCATGTGTTCTATGGATCCAGCCAGAAGGAGAATACAACCCCCTGATTTACAGGCTCCAACCTGAAGGAAGCTCCAACTCCCTGTTTTCTCCAGCACCAACCAGAAGGAGGCTACAACCCCCTTTCCTTTCCCCGTCCAAACGCCTTGAAATATAAGTGTAGACTCAAACTCTCACTACCATTGATCAACCTGTAACTATCATTGTCATTGATACATCAACCAACCTTTCATTTTCACCGTCACATCAACCTGCTATTGTCACTGTCACATAAACCTATCACTGGCACTGTCAAATCAACCAATCATTGTTACTCTATCACATCAACCTATAACTGATGATCAACCTGTCACTGTCATTGTCATATTCATTGTCACTATCACTGTCACTGTCACTGATACATCATCATCAACCAACTATAACTATATCCACTCATATGGATACCAAAGCCATCACTATACCATGTACCAAAACCTGTACCATACCATGTACATCAACCATGTACCAAAACCTATACCATACCATGTACATCAACCTATACCATATCATGCATGTACCAAGATATACCATAAACCATTTACTATGAGATGTGCCCCATCCATATACCATATCACTCATGATATGTCTCAATTATGTCGTACACCATATACAATAAGATATCATCAATGAAGTGCCTCAACCAAGTACCATAAGATGTGATAACATCACCATGACATATACCAAACCAGATACCATAGATAGCCAATATATGTCTCTAATTTACTACAACATCACCAATATGTGTCTCACCATGTACCAAAATCACCAAGACATGCCTCAAGAATGTACCACAACATCGAATGCATGCACCTCAAACATGTTCCATAACCCCATCAAGAAGTGCCTCAAACATGCATTAATATCACCAACAAATGTACCTCATACATGTACCAAAATATGCCTCACACCATGCACATAAGATGTGCCTCAAGCATGTGCCGATGGACATGCCTCAAGCATGCACCAAGACACAACCCTCAAAACACAGGTAACACATACCTTTAATCATGTAGCAGACCCGATACTCAAGATTACAGACTTGTAGCTCTTCCTCAAACTCAACAACCTGGTAATATCATCCTCCCCAAATTTTTCTTAGCCTCGGAGGACCAAGAATTTCCTCATGTGGAGCCTCACGTGACGAGGGTCGTACAACCCACAGGGGTGCCTCATGGGACACCAGTAGCCTAACCCACGAGGGTTAGCCAAATTAGGTTTTATAAAATAATCCTCGCTCTCCTTTGCAATCCCAAAACTTTTTCACTCCTTACTCTTTCGATGCCTCAGATTTGTCGTTTCAGATTAGCCAATAGATCACTTTCTCACATAGAAGATATTCAATAAACTTGTGTGTACAAATAAGAGTCTTCTTGAAGTGTATTTATACTTTTCCAAGTGACTTCTCTCCTCAACTTTAGGGCTGACCTGTTATAACTATTTTACCCTTAATTAATTACTTGTAACATCTTGTTATAATCATTTAGGGGCTTCTTAACCATTCTTTTGGGCTTCCAACTTCATGACCTCATAACTCCTCAACCATGAGGAACTACGTGACGTACCACCTATCATTGGAAACAATATGAAGAGGAATATCCATCTATGAGTTTGTTACCTAAATTTACATTGTCCTTCGTATCCTTATTCCTCAAACAACTTTGGGCTTCATGACCACCTGGGGCTTCTTGTATAATTCTTCAACTGCATCCATCACATCTATTGACAGCAATGATAACCACTTATGTTGACATCAATGACAACCAAATATCCAACCACATAAATGACAACCAACTATCCAACAATATCTCCCTTTGGCATTGATGGAAACACTCATACTCCACCTGTGACTAATGCTCGTAATATTTCTTTCCTCATGTTTCTATCCCCCTTTGAAATCAATGGCAAGGGGTATCTGCCCTTGGAGTTGCTCCCCCTATATTCACGCTTCTAATATTTATCTTTCTCCCCATTTGACATCATGGGTAAAAGAGTAACTCCTCTTTTCGGTATGTCTCCCCATGTCTTCATGCTTCTAATCTGGTCTTTCTCTCTGACAATTTCTCTCCCCTTGAATTCTTTTCAATATGTCATGTAGATCAATGTGGGGCTTTTTGTACTTTATTCCTTTCCTCTCTTCTGATGCTTCTTGTCCATTGGTTCTTCCTCTTGTAATTCACTACCACATATAAAAAGCATTCAATATTACTTAACTTCAAATCTTCATGTCTTAAGTTCACATCAATGACCACATCATTCAACAATTTTCTTTTGACAGTATGGCTACTACTGATGGTTTCTCTTCCCTTGTTATGTCATGTCTTTCATTGCTTTCCTTCCTATGACTACCTGTCAATATGCTTTCATCCACTATTATGCATCTACTCTGACTCATGTCTTATGGACCTGCCAAGTGTCTCATGACTTTCCATATGTCATAAAATTGTCCATGATTCTGATACTCAGCTACATATAATGTTGACCCATCTGTTGCAACTGATCACAACATATTCCTTGTTGCTCAACCTATTTTCTCAGAATGACACAATCTATATTGAATATATCCATACCCGAATACATACGTGGAATCCTCTATACAATCATGAACCTCTTCATGAGAAATGTACCAATTATATACTTCATAATTGTCAGTTGATACTTGCATGGGGCTGTGTTCTGAAAGTTGTTCCTCAAACAATCAAATTGTCAAAAGACATTATGCACTTATGTCATCAAACCACTCTGAAATTGTTTTCCCAAAATTTGCAAACACTTCAGATAACGCGAAATATAGTTCTATGATCTGTAGATCTTGCTTCTTAGACTCCCCCTCTTCAATATTCATATTTACTGGGAGTCTCCAAGTCGGATAGCTCAGAAAAGGTGGAGGAAGCTGCCTTAATGTGGAGTAATCTTCCCCTTCATAATATTCTTGAATTTTGACATCTTCCTAAATTCTGGCATCTTCTCTTTTTCCTGTATATTCATCATGATATTGCACCACTTCAAATCCTGAGATTATGATCTCTAGGAGTTCTTCATTCACCTGTTCTTCCTTTACCTATTGTTTATTCACCCATTCTTTCTTTCTTTTCCAAACCTTCTTGCATTTGATATCAATGTTTTCTTTCATAGAAGTATCCATCATGCTTCTGTATTCATGAGTTATTTCTCCATAGTTATGGCATTTGTAACATTCAATATTGTATGGAGTCACATACACATTTCTTGCTTGACCACTTCTTCCATAAGCTCTGTAATCTACAACCTTATGTCCAAAGTTATTACAAGTAAAACAATGACCATAAAATAAACTTTGATACATGGGAGTGAGTGATCTTCTTTGTGATGCCGTCCTTCTGAATTCATGCCTTAGTTGATCACGATCTTTTCTTTTGTTGTTTCCTTCACAATGATTGAAGCTTATTTGATACCTGAAAGTGGAGGGTATTCTTTGATATCCATCTCTTTTGTAGTCTTATTAAGTTTCTTCATTTTGAGAATGTTCTTCTTTGAGGGCTCACATTCTTCCTTCTTAATAGGGCCTCTGATGACTTCTGCAAAACTCTTAGCCTTCTCTTCATTCTTCCTTTCTAGTAACTTGTAACATTTCCCTTCGACTTTCTTTACTGATGATGTGGATATTTATTTCTCTTCATTGTTCTTTATTATCTTGACAACTTTAACTCTTAATATGACAATTTCGTCTTCAAACTTTTCACAATATTCTTCTTTCTTCATCATATGGATCTTCATGTCTTCTTCCTTTCTCTTTGCTTCTTAAAGTTGGGTCTTCAAGGAGACAATTTCTTCTTCAAGTCTTCTTTATTGTTGACTGAATTATGCTTCAAGCTTATTTAAGTCCTTAGATCTTTCCTTGAGAAGGCTAGTCAAAATATTTTCTCTCTTCTTTGCTTCCTTTCTTTGTGCTACTATTTCTACTTCCAAAAACTGATTTTCTTCCAAATGAATGTTGCATGCTTCTTTAATCCTTCTGGCTTCTTCTAATTGGACTTTTAGGTTTGTAATCATCTGTTGGAATTATTCAGAGTTGGGATTTTGAGACCCCTTATTTATCTCGATCAATTCTTCCTTGAGTGACTTTTTATTCCTTCTTTCTTTCGGTAGATCATCTAAAACATTGATTAATTCTACTTCATGATTTACTATGCCTTCTTCACAATCTTCTTCTTCTGAATTTTTCTGACATGAAGAGCATATTTATCTCATTATGCTTCAACATCTTATTTATTTTGATTAGCATGCTCTGGCTCTGTGATAAAATGGGATTCCTTAAAGTATAGATCATGTACTTTATCCCAAATTTCTTTGGTTGATGAAAATGATCCCACTTTGTCTTTTACTGGATTCGATAATCCTTCCAAGATGAAAACAATTGATATTTTGTTGTTTCTCTTCAATTATTTCTTGGTTGCAATCTTTGGTTTTTTTGAACCGATGTCTCCTGTAACAACTGAGTACCAAACATCATACCCATGTGCTCCTATAAACACTTTCATCTTGTTTCTCCATATCTCATAGCTCAGACCATTCTGACCATCAAGTTGTGGTACTCCAACCTTAGAGTACTCCATGATCTTCTTTCTAGTGGTTAAATTGTTTTCTTGAAGGACCTGCTCTGATACCAATTGTTGGAATACTGAGAGGGGGGGTGAATCAGTATGAGCACTTTTTACCACTTTCAATCACAGTATATATAAACTTCAACTTTATCAACAATATTCAATAGTTTATCACTTATGCATTTAGTATATAATTGCATCATAAACAATATAATTCATCAGTGCATAATAAACAAACAACCACAGATACACATTACATTAGAATTTATGTGGAAACCCAAACGGGAGAAAACCACAAAATGATTTCTTATATATATCAAGAATACATTCATAAGAAGCACCAACTTCCCAATTCTCCAGCACCAACTTGAAGGAGGCTCCAACCTGAAGGAAGCTACAACTCCCTGAATTCTCTAAACTACAACTAGAAGGAGGATCCAAACCCCAAGTTTACAGGATCCAACCTAAAGGAAGATACAACTCCCTATGTTATATGGCTCAAACCAAAAGGAGGCTATGACCCCCTATTTTACAGGCTCCAACCTGAAGGAAGCTCCAACTCCCTGTGTTCTCTGGCACGAACCGGAAGGAGGCTACAAACCCCTTTCCTTTCCCTGTCTTGCTGCCCTGGAATTTAATTGTAGACTCAAACTATCACTACCAATGATCAACTTGTAACTACTACGATCACTGTTACATCAACCAACCTGTCACTTCCATTGTCACATCAACCTGTTACTGTTACTGTCACATCAACCTTCACTATCACTGTCACATCAACCAATCATTGTTACTCTATCACATCAACCTGTACCTGATGATCAACCATTCATCCAACCTATGACTATCCATGTCACTGTCACTATCACTGTCACTGATATATCATCATCAACCAACTATAACCAGATCCACTCACATGGATACCAAAACCTTCACCATACCATGTACATCAACCATGTACCAAAACCTGTATCATACCATGTACATCAACCTGTACCATATCATGCATGTACCAAGACATACCATAAACCATGTACTATGAGATGTGCCTCATATATATACCATATCACTCATGATATGTCTCAATCATGTCATACACCATATAGAATAATATATCATCAATGAAGTGCCTCAACCAAGTACCATAGGATGTGATAACATCACCATGACATATATCAAACCAAATACCATAGATAGCCAAGATATGTCTCTAATGTAATATGACATCACCAAGATGTGTCTCACCATGTACCAACATCACCAAGACATTCCTCAATCATGTACCACAAAATCCAATGCGTGTACCTCAAACATGTGCCATAACCTGATCAAGAAGTGCCTCAAACATGCATTAATATCATAAAGAAATGTACCTCATACATGTACCAAAATATGCCTCACACCATGCACATAAGATGTGCCTCAAGCATGTTTCAATGTATCAACAAGATACCAAAGACATGCCTCAATCATGTGTCAATGTATCAACAAGATACCAAAGACATGCCTCAAGCATGCATAAAGACACAACCCTCAAAACACATCTAACACATACCTTTAATCATGTAGCAGACCTGATACTCAAGATTATAGACCTTTAGCTCTTCCTCATCCTCAATAACCTGGTAGTAACATCCTTGCCAAATTTGTCTTATCCTTGTGGGACCAGGACTGTCCTCACACGGGACCTTGTGTGATGAGGGTCGTACAACCCACGGGGGTGCCTCGCGGGACACCAATAGCCTGACCCGTGGGGTCATCCTAATTAGGGTTTATCAGAAAACCCTTGCTCTCCTCTGCAATCCCGAAACTTTCACACTCCTTACCTTTTTGTTACCTCAAATTCACTATTTCAGGTTCACCAATAGATCACTTGCTCACATAGAAGATATTCATTAAACTTGTGTGTACACATGAGAGGCTTCTCGAAGTGTATTTATACTTTTCCAAGTGACTTCTTACCTTAACTTTAATTCTTGCCTATTATAATTGTTTTACCCTTAATTAATGACTTGTAACATCTTGCTATAACCATTTAGGGGCTTCTTAACCATTCTTCGGGTCTTCCAACTTCATGACCTCATAACTCCTCAACTGTGAGGAACTACGTGAAGTACCACCTCTTGTTGGAAACCATATGACAAGGACTATCCATCTATGAGTGTGTTACCTGCATTTACATTGTCCTTCCTATCCTTATTCCTCAGACAACTTTGGGCTTCATGACCACACTTGGGGTTTCTTGTAGACTTCCTCAACTGCACCCATCACATCTATTGACATCAATGACAACCACTTATGTTGACATCAATGACAATCAAATATCTAACCACATCAATGAAAACCAACTATCCAACAATGAGTAGAAATTATAAGAGTATTGGTGCTCTACATACAACAAAAAAGGAGAAACCGATGTGTTTGTCTTATAGGAATTCACCTGGGTTGGTTGGTTAAGAGTGCATCGGTGTATTTTGACAATAAAATCACCGAAAAAACCTCCACATGCCTAATTTTTTTTAGTTATATGGACCATCCATTAAAACCTCCACTTCAAATAGCGGAGGATGCAGTAGAGTTTTTATTTTTTCCAAATTTTGTAACACTAAAAACCTTTTCTGCAAGGCGTTTTCATTGTGGTGGAATTAGAACAAAAACACATGCTAAGGTTATTACTCCAAGATATCGACCTACACAGGACAAGTCTCAGGCCCCTTCAACTCCAATTATAGGGTTAGCTACATAATCATGTCATCACTACACAACATGGGCATCTAAATGGTCAAAGAAAACAGAAGAAAAGGGGGCTATGAAACCCATTGAAGACATTACTATGGAATCAACAACCATATATTGCAAGCCCTAGCCAAACCTTGGTTCAAGGAGAAGAACAGTAAAAAGAGATCTTGAAGGGTTCTCATCTCCAAAACCCTTGTCGTCATACAAGAAGTTGGATAGCTCATTCGAGGCATTACATTCACTAAGACCATTGTCGCATGGCCAAACCATGGGCTACATGGGAAAAGAGTCTCATCTCCCAAGACCTGTTTCAAAGCCAAAGTCGAGATAATTGAGTAGAAAGAGGAAAATTAGGACTATGAGAGGTCAAACTCATCAAATTTCTAATTCATTTCATTTTCATGGCCCAAGCTATCAAGCTCTACTCAAAGAAAATAAGAAATTAAGGCTACAAAATTGAAGGCTCGAGAGAAAACTCCAGAAAAATAACCCCAAATTTCCAAGTAACATGGGAGTTTTGTTGGATGCTATTGACTATGAAGAAGCTTCAATGCCTAGGGAAAATGTTTATTTAGAGGAGTGTGTGAAGGACATTCACAAGGTGATCAACTCTATCCTCAATGATATTGTGACTAATACCTATGCATTCATTCAATTGAAGCTTGATATTCCAGAATGGAGAAACAAGGATGAGTTATTCAACCTTGGTATTATTGATAGAGAGAGTCATCATTGGGTCATTGAGAGACTACAACAAAATGGTTCTTTGTGCACCTTAACACGGGAGGAGAAATGGAAAGAAAAAATCAAATAGTCCAAGGACCAGTCAACGCAAGCTCAGAGTTTGAAGCAACAATGATACGCATTGGCATTAGAAGCCATCTCTTGTAGAACCCCTTCCAGGGTTTATTCCTTATTCTTACATTATCAGTGGACCTCCTTCAAGATCAGGCAATTGGTAGCAGGACAAGTACATGAGGTAAGGAAACCTCAATACATTATTGATATGTTTTTCTTTGTTGAATACGAGGATCAAGATTTATTATGTGTACTTTACCCGTTCAACTTTATTCTTCAAGGCAACGCCCGTTGGGACACCAATCCCTATGTTGGGGATATCCAACTGTGATATTTTTCTTCATTCATTCTCAAGCACATCAATTGGAAGAAATCCACTGAATTCTATACAATGATCAAGTTAGAGGCAAGACTAATGATAAGGGATGAATATCCTTTAACGAATGTCATAATGGATGACTACTACAGACTAAAGAAAGAATTGATGGATTTTATACCTATCAGATACCATCAAGAGTTTGTTATAACATATTACCAAGAAATTACAAGATCACACTCCCTGCAAGCATTATTGGTCTCTCATGATTTGTGGGATAAACTCCCTAACTACCCGGGGAACAAAAATCAAGTGGGGCTCCCTTATTTAAGTTTATCCCTTAATAGGGCATCATTCTATGCTAACTCTTTTATGAGACATGGGGCAAGATGTATAGGGTTGAGATTCCACTACCCTGTCATTTGGTGTCCAAGTTTCTTTTACAAGGCACCTACAAAGTGGGAAGAGCAGGACGAGCTAACATACTGAACACAGGTTAATAAAAATTTAGGGTACTATGATTGAGGAGAGTTTGGACACCTAGCCTTCAATTGAGGAGATATTCATGTACATATACCAGAACAATAATGACAGGGGTTTCATAAGGGACATGCAATCAGACCAACTAGGTGAAGATGATGAGACAAATATTTGACATATTTTTAACAACTGGACCTTTAACTTAGTATCACTTTTTCCTTCCTTATTAAAAATAATGCCATTACCTTATCCTCATTTCATATAAGCTCAAAGGTAGTTATGGTTGACATTTAATCTCTTTTTGTTTCCTTGCATGGTTAATTTAGGATGAGTTAAGATTACTTGCATTGCTAGAGTGAATCTGGATGCATTCATAAGTTTGATTTTAATAAAAGTTATTGACCTCACCTGTAAAGTGCATCAACATTTTACAGGTCATCGCAAGGGTTGTGGCATGATCTAGAGTTCTTCACATGACCGTGACATGATCAACAAACAGAACATCGTTTCAACTGATTGGAACCTACTCAATTATTATCAGATGTCATCATAAAAACCTCCATACATGTGATCAAGTAAGTAGGATCTCCCAACACTGAATCTACCCTCTTTTGCGATGTTAGGTCAAGATAATAAAATGCCTTAGTAGATACGACCAAATATAAGTTGTTTTGGTATATGCTTGTTAAGTGCCCACGAGTTAATCATGGATCACAATGCTTTGTTATTTGTTATACTAAAAAACTATAAACCCCAATCTCGAGGGTTCTTTTCGCTCCATTCCTGGAGTAGGTAGATTCTCTATTCATGTATAAACATTAATTCATCCTCACTATCGGAAGATAGACATTGTGTGTGTGTGTGTGTGTGTGTGTGTGTGTGTGTGTGTGTGTG
>CBVK0102354016.1:0-21595 GCA_900067695.1 Picea abies
ACCTAGAGTATGTTAAGAGTGCAATTTGAAAATGTTACTGGACTTTCCTTGGGTAATAGAACCATAGACTAATCAAAGAAAAATTTAATGAGGATAATCATAAGTTACAATAATTGAAACTTCCTAACCTTGGTGATAATTCATGGAAAATACAAAAAATGGAATTGTTTACATGACTATCTTGTCTATAATAGATTTCCATATTATACACTCATGGTGACTCAAGCAACTACCACTAAATGGGAGCTAAATAAACTGCATAATGCCCATGTCAAATATGAGATTGTCTTTTTTATTGTTCAAAGAATCTACCTTGTATCCTATGATTGAACTATGCAACTCATCCTTTTAATTATTGGTGCGGGGAGGGTTTTTATACCACTTTATTTAATTTATTCCTTTGATTTGAAGAACCCAATGCTTTCTCTTTATCTTTATATAAAGACCACTAGTAATGAGAATGAAACCTATTCTAAATTAAATATGATAATTAGTATCCTTCTGGAATATCTTATAGAATTTATTGGTAACCTTCCTTGGGGTAATCATTGTGAAACATATCTTTGTGTGATCCTCCTTCATCTTGACCTTGTCACTATCACAACTCTCGACATTTTATAGCAGTCTAAATGTTGTGAAGCATTTTACTAAAATTGGCGAGCACTTGGATTTTAAATCGACTAGCAATGGATTTGGCTATCCACCATACTTGGCATTATGCCTAAAATCTGGTTAATTCTGTCAGTCTTTACATTGGTTCCACTAACCGAATTATGCAATGAATCTTAAGACCATAGTCACCCATATGATCGATACCCCCATAGTTTGTATAAATGAAAAAAATTCAATGAGCGGACGAGATCATTTTTTAATTGGAAATCCAATGGTTGTTATCGTTTTGACCAAAAGGTAGGGGACCTGATAGGTCGTCCCAGGCTCCAGGTTGGGGTGCTTCTCATGAAGTCCAAACACCTAGAGCCCCCACCATACCTCTCCACTCCGCGCCAATATTATTTAGAGACAAAAGTGCATATAAACGCATACAAATCGTTTTACACAAGCAATGTGGGACTAAAACTCAACAAGTCGTTTAATTAGCATCGTCGATCTCTTGATTGGATAGTTTTCGAGTCTCACCTTCATTGTCTCTACAATATACTTGATAAATTCTCTAATTGCAAGTCCACTACATCAAGTGCTTGCATAAGATTCTCCACTTCTTGGTTCTTGGATGACAAGGCATCATGAAAGGATATGATCTCCTCTTGTATTCCCTTTGCAGAAGCCTCTTGTGCTCGGAATTCCTTGGCACTGAGCTCCAACGAGTGGAAATCATTTTGTAACATAATATGTATGAAGTCTTTGACAACCAACAATAAGTTTTTAGCTATATCAACATTGTATTTAGCAGTAAAATCAACATGATCTGTGGATTGCGGAGGTTGAGAAATGTTTGATGCTAACCTTTTGCCACTAGTTACTACAATTACGTACCATTTAGAATGTGATCTATCTACATTCTTAATCTTCATGTTCTCAAGTTCTACCATGGCACTGATGAAAGCATCATGAAGGATGGTGATACTTCTATGTAACATACCAATCTCAACATCCTTCTGTTTTTTGAGATCAACCTTCAAGTCTATAGGTTCAAGTCTATTTTTGTTGTTTCGAGTCTCTTCCTTGTTTATTCAAATCTATTTTTGCTTGTTGCACCAAGTAGTAACAGAGTGCCTCAAAACAAAGTGCCATAAAATAGAGTGCCAACCATCTTCTTTTTCATAATACTACCTTATCCAACAATCACATAAATGTCATCATAGGTAATGTCTCTCATGTAATTGACACCAGTGTCATTCTCATCTATTTGACATCAGTGCCAATGCCATTAATGCCAACCTATATTAACATATTGCCAACAACCATCTACTTTTTCATCATAGGCAATGTTGCTATATTATTGTTGTAGATCACTATGCATAGTCTAAAAGTGAGGGAAGGCTCACTAATTGGGCATGCCATATCCTTGATTGCACCATTTGGTACCAGAGCAAGATTTGAAGCTCTAGAAGAGTGAAGTAATTGAGAGGAAGTATCAAATAATATAAGATAAGATGAGTAATATAATTTTATAAATGTCCAACTAATGACCACAAAGGTTTATCAATGAGATCTGAGACTCTGTTCAATTTTATAGTACTTGGAATCTAGTAGTGAATGCATCATTGGCATCCTGCACATCCTAGGACTATGTGGTAACAACATGAATACTATTTTCACAGAGAGGGATTTCTAGCCAAATCCACCTACTTGAGTCCACAACAATAATAGCCACACACACTTTCTTATCATTGGATAAGTCCCCAAGAATGGGACATGCAGGAGAATGGTGATCCCAGATTTAAATAATGGCTTGAATAATGATAAGAGCATGGTCTGGTCCCTCCTTAGTTTTGAGTATTTTTCTAGGGAAAATTCAAGGAACAAGGTGAGGTCATGGATATCATAATCCATCAGTTGTACCTGCTCCACATATCATTTCAAATGCTCATCCTTGCTAGCATGCACCCATAGTTTGAGTACCTCCTCTAGGTAAATTGATTATTGTACCTATATATTGGGAGTCTTTTCCTTCATCAACTTTTAGATTCATGGCCAATCATGACCTTGACTTAATTGGTATTGTACATGGTGGAATTTTTCTCATGGTGACTTTGTGTAGTACCATCATTCACAAATAATCCATCATGAATCTCCTTAGAATCCCATCCATCACCAATTTATATAACTGCCCTATTATCAAGTGATAATTCGTCACATGTACCACTAGATTCCTTTGCCAACACTAATCATAATCCTTAGGTGCTAAAATTGAATTGGGGAATTCAATGAGCTCTGCAAATAAGTTTGATATGAATTCCACATGAAATAGACCGAAATTGGGTAGTTCATGAACTGTCCCTGTGGTTTAACTATTATGTATCTGGGAATGATGGCGATGTGATGAACATAGTAATGCCGCAATATGATAATCAATGCAATGTCATTATGTGATGAACATTGCCTTGTTCTTGGAATCTGAAGAGCCTTCCTTTTGTCGCAATGTGACGAACATAGTAACACCGTATTCTAATAAACAATGTAATGTCACAATGTCACGAACATACCCTTGTCATCACAATGTGCGAGCATATCCTTTTTGTCACATTGGCTCGAACTTTGTAACGTCACAATTTGACAATCAATGCAATGTCACAATTTAATGAACATTGCCCTATTGTCGCAATTTGACTAGCCTTTCCTTATTGTCTCCATGTGATGAACATGGTAACATCACAATCCGAAAAACACTATCACGTCACACATCATAATGTGACGAGCATTTCCTTGTCATCACAATTTGACGAACATATCTTAACGTTAGAATTAGACAAAAATATTCCGAGGTCACAATGTGAAAAACCTTTGCAAACGTCGCAATTCAATGAACATAACCCATTGTCCCAATGTGATGTACACACCCATTGTCGCAATGTGTCAAACATAACCCAACATTATAATGAGACGAACATTTCCCCACATCGCAATGTGATGAATATTACCCACTGTCAAAATGTGAGATACCCATTCAAACCTGATAATGTGACAAACAAAATCCTACGTCACAATGTCATGGACATAACCTTACGATGTTATGTGATGAAAAGAACCCGATTTTGCAACATCACAAATAAAACTTGATCCCCACTACAATGCGATAATGTCATAGTAAACCCTGGTTAAACATAATCAACATGGCCCACCATAATCAACTCCACATGGTCTGCGAAGCTCATCCATGGGCATGATCAACCATAGTCATCCCATGTCAACCATAGTCAAATATGGTTATGATCAACCATAGTCAAGCATGGTGAAGGTCAACCATGATCAATCATGTTGAAGGTTAACGTAATGGTCAATCATAGTCATAGTTAAGGCTGACTATGGTGAATTTCATCCATAGTCCTGGTCAACCATGGTCATGGCCAGTCATGGTAAACCATGGTCATGGCCAACCATGGTCATCTATACATAACAACTGTCAAACATGGTTAACCATTGGCATCCATGGACAACCACAGTCAACCATGGTCATGATCAACCAAGGTCAACCATAGTGAATTTCATGTTCAACCATGGTCAACCATAGCCAAACACAGTAAACTAAGGTCTACCAAATTTAACCATGATCAAACAAAGTTTACTATGGTGAACATTTTTTAATCGTGGTATAACAATGTTAACCATGATCAACCATGGTTAAGGTTAACGTAATGGGAAATCATGGTCATAGTTAAGGCCAAACATGGTAAATTTCATCCATAGTCATGGACAACCATGGTGAATTTCATCCATAACCATGGACAACCATGGTGAATTTCATCCATAGTCTTGGTCAACCATAGTGAACCATAGTAAACCAAATTCAAACAAGGTCTACCAAAGTTAACCATGGTCATGGTCATTGTCCTGGACAACAACTATCAACCATGGTTAACTATTGTCAACAGTGGTCAACCATAGTCAATCATGGTCATGGTCGTGGCCAACCATGGTCAACCATATTCAATCATAGTAAACCAAAGTTAATCATGTCGATGATCATTATCATGGTCAACCATAATTACCCTTCACCATGGTCTAGTAAGATCAACCACTTTACTAATGTTATATATTATCTTATTTTTATAAACTTTAATACTTTCTTAATATATATGTTTTATTAAATTGTTATTAATTCACTAATTCTAATATTTTAACAATCTATTAAATTATAATATATTAATTTAATTATCAATTATTAGATTCTACTATTAAAGTATTTATTAAATTACATGTTAGATTCATACATTACATTATAATATTGATATTTAATTTTTACATTAAATTTAAGTATTAATTAATTAATACTTTAATATTTTTTCTAATTTATGCATTAATACATTAATGGATTTATACATTATTATTAATGTATTCTTACTTCATTTATAATTTTTTTTCATTATTAATATATTATTTTAGTAATTCCTTTATTTTTATTACTTTTTTATTATTACATGTAATACTTTATTATTATTATTTATTTTATTTATATACTTTGTTACTTAATTTATTATTTATTATTAATAATCAATTAATAATTAATAATTAAATTATTATTAATATATTTAATATTTGCCTCGGATGGGGTGCCACACGGAGCAGGAGGGGTACGTGGAGCAGTGCCAGGAGGGGCCATTAATGGTGGCCACCCACCCTCACCATTTATGATGGGCATAAACCCAAGTGACCTTCACCATTTGACGAGGCCTCTCACTCGCACGAGGAGAATGATCGGCCAGAGCATTAAGACCACAGCCTTAATGGCCACATCTACCATTTTCACCCTTATCAGCAGTCTTGATGGATTTGGGATGATTTGGAAGGTTGTAGAGCCAAACGGGAACAACTTCGCAGTGGGAACTCTGACAATAGCTCTAGTTCTAAGCATGCCACGAGCAAGGGGGCGGCCTCATAGAGGCGCAGGGTGGTACGCGGCCGACTCGCAATAGAAGAGGCAAAAGAAGTTTGAGAGAGCATTCTCTCTAGCCAAGAGAAGGAGACCCAGGAAGTCCAGAGGAACGGGGATGCCTCCCATGGCGTATGTTGAGGAGATTCCTCCGGAGGAATCCCTCCATAATTTCTCAGAGAACCTCCTTTTCACGGTTCCGGACAATTGGAACCCCCCCACTTATTTTGGAGCAGACGCCATGACCCCTGGTCCAAGAGCTGAACACGATCCCAGCGGCACTCCAGTTGAGGAATTTACACTTTGCTTTGTAGATGAAGAGATATAGAGAGGTAGCGAAGAAAACATCCGCGAGCCTCCTGATGAAATGGGGCCGCAGAGTGGGCAGAAAGCGCACCAAGAGGAGGCCGACATGTAGAATTCGCAGTACCATCCACCACTTCTTCACCCAGAGCACCTGAATTTGATCTTCGATGTACGTAGTATGGTGGATGACCAAATCTTTAGAGCCATCCGCATCAATCAACGCTTGGATATGATGTTCATCGCCTACTCCAACGCCAATGCCCCACCTGTGCTCAAGTATACACCATCCCAGTTAGATGCGGCAAGGAGAAGGATGACCACGAGGACACCGACTAATAGGTTTTCCTATTTGTTCACTACTCAAAACTCTTTTCTTTTTGATGCATAACAGAGCTGCAGCTCTTCTAGCTTATAGTAATGGTAGCGATAGTATAGGAATGAACAGACTAATACTAAGGCTGGCCATGCACCCTCGTTTCCTTCTGGCAGGGTGGCAGACTAACACTTTGAGTTTGGAAGCTAGCTTGGAATGGCCAACAGTCTCGGTTTCCTTAACACGCGGGGCAACTGGCACTTCAATAGAACATTGTAATCTTGCAATATCAATATAATAGGACCTCCCTTTTTTACTTAGAAAAGAATATATATATTTAATATTTGAAAACATTTATGTATTTATTTATTATATTTAATATTATTTTAACATATTATTGTATTTTTTTATTTTATATACTTATTTATATATGATTAATATATTATTTAAATAATACATTAACAATGTGCTTATCTTATAATGTATTTATTATATAATGTATAATATATATGTTTGTTTTATTAATTTAATGTATTAATAGTACTTTATTATTTTAATGTATTATTGTGATTTTTTGAAATGTATTGCTAATATTTTATTTTATTATTATATTTTGTGAACACTTTATTAATAATACTTTAAAATCTTATTATGTTTTATAGAAGTATGTATTATTAATATTTTAATAATTTTTACATACTTTATAATTGTATTAATTAATTAATATAATAATACATTACATTATAGAATAATGTTTTAATCTTTTAATTTATAAATTATGTTAATGTTATAATTATATATACATTTAATACTTTACACATATATTAATGTTTTAATACTTTAATTGATATATTACATTAATGTTTTATTTTTTTTATACATTTAATATTTAACACATTAATGTATTTAGTATTTTATATATTCATTTATATATCATTAATGTATTATTTAAGTAATACAATAATCTATGATAAATATATTAATGTGTTTATTCTATAATGTATTATAAATGTATTTTTATTTTATTCATATATTATTAATATTTTATTAATGTAAATATTTTATTAATGTTATGTATTATTGTAATTTTTGAAATTTTAATACTTTATAATAATAATAATAATAATCTATTTTTAAGGTCACGGTCAAGCCAACACACCAAATTGGTGTATGAGACCTCGTTTGTGGGACAAGGGACCCCCCCTCCACCCAAGGATTTGACTGGTAAAGTCTACGAAGGTATACATACCCTACCCCCCTCTGGATTTGAACCTATGACCTCTTAAAAAGAAACACATGTTCTTAACCATTAGGCTCACTCAAACTGTATATATTATTAATGTATATATATTTTTTATTAAACTATTAATAATTAACTTATTTTATTTACGATAATGATTAATATTATTATATAATTTATTTATGTTATTTATAATAATGTTTAACATTATTATATAATTTATTTATGTTTTATTAAACTATTAATTATTATTATTTTATATACGTTTTATTAAACTATTAATAAATAACTTATTTTATTTACCATAAGTTAAAGATTATGTTTTGACATAATCTTTAAATATATTTTTCAAATATATTTTTCGATGATTAAAATAAACTATTAATGTATTATTTTAATAATATTTTTATTTTGTTATTAATTATTTAATTTTTGTTATATTTGTTTTTTCTAATTTATAAATAATGATTATTTACTATTTATTTTATTATTTAATAATTAATAATTTCATTATTATTAGTTAATAAATATTTATATATAATTATGCCCTCACGAGTGTAGACGGATTGGCAAGTGCTGTGTAAATGGAAGGAAATTTGTAAAATGAAGTTTCATGTTCGATTCTCACCCGTATTTGCTCGTGCGCCATTCTTGCGCCTGGGTGGTTGCACCTGGGGTTATAGTGGGATGGACCTCGTGTCATGCTAGTACGAGAACCGCGAGTTGCCGATTCCCCCAGTAAAAAATAAATAAATAAAAATTATACATAATTATTATTTTATTATTTTTAATAATTAAATAATTTATTATTATTTAATAATTATAAATAATAAAATAATACTTTATTATTATTTAATTCTTATTAATAATTTATTTTTAATAAAATAATTATTTAATTATTATTATTATTATTAATTTTTTTCATTAATTATAATAATAAATAAATTATTAATTATTTTATTTCAAACAATAATTTAGTAATTACTAAATAATATTTAATAATAATAACTAAATTATTAATAATTTTTTTTCGAACGATAATTTAATAATTACTAAATAATACTTAATTATTGTATTTAAAATGTATAAATGTGTTTATGGTTGTGCCCATGCATGTCGGTCATCAACTAGCAACAATCATTTTTATGTAAAAAGTGGTTGATATACGCCGATCAACACCATTTTCCACATTTTTAAATTAATGACACCGATCAACTTATATCAATCACTTTTTACATAAAAATGGTTATTGCTAGTTTTATCACATTATCATCATTGTATATATTTAATCAAATTTATATATTTCAAATAATATATAACAATTTAAAATAACTTATTAAAAATTCTATTAAAACAGATTCATATTTTTATTACATTATCATAGTCGTCGTGTATATTTAATCAAATTTATATATTTCAAACAATTACATGTGTAAAAAAAATAACTATATCTAAACATAAATAATTGAATTTGTTTAGTGCTCAATATTATGTATTGCTATATAATGATAGCTAAACAACTCTTTGTAAAAGTGCTAATAAGTATTTCCACCAAACTATAAGTTCAAACCCAATATCGTTTTCATATAATGGCAACCAGTTTGCATATAATGCTTACGGGTCAATATCTAATTCAATAACAACAGAATATCACAACAATCACATAATGTAAGGTTATATGAAACCATGGGATATTAAAAGGTGATTTAATTAAAAAAATAAATTAACAAAGTTAAAATAAAAAGTAATTTTTATATTAATATTTTTTTATTGATATTATAATAATATTATAGATATACAATTTTTATGTATAAAATAATAACAATAGTATATCTTAACAATTACATCATGTAAGGTTATATGAAATTATGGAATATTAAAAAGTGATTTAATTAAAAAAAAAAAATTAACAAAGTTAAAATAAAAAGTAATTTTTATATTAATATTTTTAATTGATATTATAATAATATTATAGATATACAATTTTTATGTATAAAATAATAACATTATGTATAAAATAATAACATTCTATATATTTTGAAATGGAAAATATTTTTTCCACCTTTACTTATTGGTACTCCTTACTTAAAAAGATTCAAGTATAGTAAGATAAAATTAACAAATACTCACTAACATGTTGAGTTCTTTTCTTTAATTTAGATGAGACATCCTTCCAATTTCATTTAATTTTTTTTTTTCTTTTATTTTCGAGTGATATTTTTAAATAAAAGTCTTCTTTAATCATATTTTATCATTTATTTTAAACTTTTACTTTTTTAAATTTTAAATTTTATCTTTTGTAAGTTTTACTCTTTTGAATTTTCAATCTTATTTTTTAATTAAACTTAATCTTTGAATAGAGACTTTTCTTTTTTATTTTTCATCAATTTAGTATAAGGTCTTCAAACTCAAATGAAAGATTCTTTTGTTTTCTTTTATTTCATTTTTTGAATATTATTTTTCATCGATTTGGTAAAAGGTTGTGATCCTCAATTTTCGAAAAATATTTTTCATCTATTTAGTATAAGGTTTAGATCTTCAAATGACACTTCTTTTTGTCTTGTTTTGTTTCAGGACTTATACTTTTTGAAATTGGAAGCCAATTTTCAAATCATGCCCTACTCCCTTCACTTATTTCTTTTACTTAATTTTTTTTACATAAATCTTTAAATCATGCCTAATCTACATGTATCTAACTATTTTTTATCATTCAAAATTACAAGTTCATCCCTTCCCTTCAAATGATATATTATTTCATTTTTTTTGTCTAGATTTGCAAATAACACTTTTTTTTTTTTTTTTCATTTCCTTNNNNCTTTTTTTTTTTTTTTTCATTTCCTTTCAACTTTCCTATCGGACCTGATCCTTAAATCAAGCCCTTCCATCATAAACATTAGAATGAACTATATATGATTTATGAATCAGTCTTGATTCTCAGATCAAGTTGATTTTCAAAGTTCTTTTTCTCTTTTACTTGTTTTTCATCTTCTCTCCTCAATTCACTAATTAGGCCCAATCTCTTCATCGAGCCTCATTTTCTTATTTTTTTTTAATTTTATACTCGATTCATTAATTAAGCATAACACCTTGATAGGTTCCTCCCAATTTATATCAAGGTTTATGATTTTTCTTTTGAACTATTGGTTAGACTTGCAAATTGACCCGGATTTTATGATTGGGTGCATTTTTAATGGTGCTTGAATCAATTTTGGTATTAATCATTTGATTGGGTCTAATCTTGGAATCGATCCCTCTCACAATTCATCTTGGCAAGCCTTTCTTTAAGTCGTAGCCTAAATCTTCTACATTTTGGTCCTTTCTTGGGGATATTATCAGTTTATTTTTTCTTGTTGGGAGAAATTGTTAGATATACAAATTTGAATGATTAAATTTGTACAATCTGAATGCCCCAAAAATTTATTTAACTAGGATATCATTTTCTTCCTAAATCTCTAATCTTTAAGGTTTTGAGATGACTATTAAATATTAGAACATATACATTAAAACATGTCTTATCACCTTGTATTATTATGAGTACATTCTATAATTATTTCTTTATAATTTGAAATTTACCAATAAATAAATAGAATATCATACCATTCACTTTTCAAACTAAAATTCCCTCTTTCTCTTAATTTCTATAATTTCCACTTTGTAAAATTTAAAGATACGTTTCAATCGTCCTTTATTACCAAATTTAGAACTAATAAGCATTTGATTGGGTGCATGTGTTTTCTACTTGTAATATTAGAAGAATATAAGGTCATGTGTTAAATTGCCACCTAGTTTCCTCATCTTCAAGCTGTGTATATACAAGGTACTCAATTCAAAACTATTACCTATTAATTGATATTTAGACTGGCTATTTAGACTTAAAGATGTGCACACATGCATTATTAATCAAGTTGAATATCTTACTATTTCAAAACATGTTCATCAATTAGAATAATGCATTCAGAGAATTAAAAGCTAGGCTTTTTATATACTCTCACAAAAGCTTAAAAGCCCCTCTTGTCTAGTCCTCCCATTGATTTTATGTTTCAATGTTCTAGTTTGACCAATGAGGCCACCTTTCGAAATTTTCAGTTTACATTTTGACTATAGAATTTCAAATCCTTGAGTTTTGACTTATCCCTAATTACTTTTCACTGGGGCTTCCTCATCCTTAATTTTCTTTGGTAATTGTATTTTGACCTAGATCTAGCATTACTTTCCCTGATACGATTTATCATTTCATTATTATGAAACCTTCCACAATTTCGAATGACAATTGCTCTTAAAAAAGAGTAATGAGCCTTATGAAAATTTAGGGAAAATGCAGCTCAGAGCACCGCTGAGACATTTCATGCTTCGAAAGGATAATTTCACCTCAAATCATTGAAATATGTTGCGTTAAAGAAATCATTTTGATTTTAAAATAATGTATTTAATGTGCTATGTTAAAATGATTTTAAAATAATGTATTTAATGTGTTATGTTGTTCAAATGAGTTACATGTAAGTACATATACATGCTTCCAAAAGGGTAAGAAATAAGAAAGAAGGTAGCGAACTTACATGCCTACAAAAAGGTAAGGATGAAGAAAGAAGGTAGTGAAGGAAAAACTAGTAGAATAATAAAATGTGGAAGAAATACTCGTAGTAGAACAACCAAATCCAAAAAAGAATCGATAAAGAAGAAAAGTCAACCAATTAAGGATAAGCAATTTAAGCAACTTTCTATAGCTACAATGGCTAAAGATTTCAAGTTACCCATCTACTTAGATATATCCTTTTAGGAAGGTAATCATAATACACATATATGGTCAACTATTCTTATTAATTAAGGATGGAAAAGGGTCACTTATTATTTCAGAGTCAAATGAAAGGCAATAGGAGGAAAATGATGGTCTCCCCAAAGATCAGGCATCCATAAGGAAAAGAGTTGCTTACTATTTCAGAGTCAAATGAAAGGCAATAGGAGGAAAATGATGGTGTCCACAAAGATCACATCCATAATGTTGTTGCAAGATCACCATTTTTTTCATGTGCATGAGTCATTAGATGGTTGATAGATCACATAAACAAAAGCACCAAGACTAATTTTGTCATTGTTATATTATTCATATCATTATTGGTGAGTTAAGTTCATTATTTGTAATTACACCCTTTTTTTACTATATATACTAGGGAGATCTAGTTTTAAGGATCATTGAGAGTTGTTTATAAGGGCTAGTGCAAGCTAATGAGTCTCTCTCATGGTGCATTAGTTCCAATGAAAATATGGAAAGACACAAATTTGTTGAATAAGAGGAATTACTAGAGGTACATGCACAATTTATAAGAATATGGTGTAAAAAAATGAAAACTAGGAAATTGAATTAGATTTTCAAATAATAAATTTTATTTATGGAAAATGTGTAGAACTCAAAAAAAGCATGTTCTTCTAATAGTGTTATGTTACTTACCCCTAAAATATAATGCATATGTTCACATTAAGACACCAATTTAATATCTAAATGAAGGAATTTCTTGAAACAAATTTGTAGAGTTGTAAATAACAACTAGTACTTGTAGGAAATTATTTTTGCATATTTTTTAATGTTAATTTTATATTTATTTTTTAAATTAATAATTTTAGGGAAGGCCTAAAATTACAAGGTCAAGCATTATGGTTGAGTTTGAGTATCTTCACATAATTGACCACTTTTATAATTGTTATGGTATCCATCTATATTAGAGCACCACCTAATTTTTTTTCTAAACTAGAAATGATAAAAACAAAAGATCTATATATTTTAGAATTATAATATATGTAAAAATCAATTTTAATAAAAAGTAGTTTTTCATTTTCTTTCAAAATTATATATTTGGAATATGCATACAAGGATCTACAAGAGTTTTGTAGTTTCATTGGTAATGAATATGTATACCATATATAAAAAGTCCATAAAAATATAGATAATATGTAGAGGAAAATGGACAATCTCATCTATCTTTTTAACTCACGTAAATATACATGCATTATTTTACATTTAAAATTTTACCATGTAAAACTCCCTCACCCTAACTTGTTTGGAAAGAAAATATTTAGTATTAAAACCTTCTTTTAAGGGAATAATACTTATCTTCCTCTCCTAACCATAGCCAAGGCCCTTAGACCCATCCCATTTGTGAAAATTTACCTAGTGGGGCTTAGAATACCACTCAAAGGTCAAAGACCCAATATACAAGGAATGCACCATGGTTGGAGGCATTGTTCACAATGTGTGAGGCCAGGAAGGTTTGGTTTTCTACATAATTCCCTTGATT
Organism: Picea abies; assembly: GCA_900067695.1. Classification (NCBI taxonomy): domain Eukaryota; kingdom Viridiplantae; phylum Streptophyta; class Pinopsida; order Pinales; family Pinaceae; genus Picea; species Picea abies. Next base: position 13,701 of record CBVK0102354016.1, read on the forward strand.
ATGTTTTTGACCATGGTTTCATCCCCTAGACCCATCACTAATCTTGAAAACCAACTAATGTTGACCATATCCCACTCAAAGGCCAAAGATCCCATAAAAGGTCCTATGTGGTTTTTTAATGCATCTTTCATGACACTTGATCTTGATAAGCCGAGTTAAATTCCTTATATCATTGTTATCCTTTTTTGACCATTGCGAAAACCAAAATACCCATCAAAGTTACTAAAAACATCATAGTGTTTCCTAGCAAACCACTTGTAGTTGAAATATTTGTAAAGGAGGGAATGTTTGTGGGTTGTAGGTTATTTCATGGCGCTTAAGCATGGGAAGCTTCATTTAGGGCACAATGCCAAATTGTAGTCCTCCCCTAACCTAGCTAGACCTTTATACACATTCTTGGTTCATAACTAACCTAATCATGTAACCCATATCCCACTTAGAAGTCAATGATACACTACAAAGGTCATATGTGGTGTTTCAAAGACTCGTCCAAGCTGCTTGAGCATGAAAAATAAGCCTTAATTCTTGAGGCACTTGTTTTCCTCCCTCAACTATGGTTTAGGACTCAAGACCCATCCATGATGCCCTAGACTTTGAAATAGTACCAATATTCAACTTAGATACCAAAGATTCCCTTTAGAGTGCTCATGTCATGGTTTATTAAGTGTTGTACATGGTGCTTGAGCTCAAAATGTTTAAATTAGAGATTAAGGATACTTCCCCCCCTTAACTATGTATATTCCTTAAGATAAGTTTCTAGTGCAAAAAACCTACTGATAGTGCTTATATCCCACTTGGAGGCCAAATAACCTCTACAAAGTTCTTATGTCTTGGTTTGAGGTCTTGTTTTAGGCTCTTGAGATCAAGAAGATTCAATAATATCCTAACATGCATGTTTTAAATATTTTATGATGGTTGAGGCTCCACGAAACATTAATTATGCACAAATCCCCCCTAATAGTGTCCATAGCCAAGTTGAATGAAAAACCCCCCTAGAGATGTGTTCTTGTGTTGTTTGTCATAGTGATTGATTTCAAGAAGCTTTGTTCATGGCCTAAAGGCCTTATTACCCCCCATTGATGTTGGTTTGACCTTGAGAAAATTCCAAGTGCTCAAAATCTATACATGGTTACCATACCCAACTATTAGTCTAAAGTACCCTTACTGAGGGCTCATGTTACAGTTTCTAGGTGTTGTAAATGGGACTTGAGCTTCAGAAGGTTCAATAAGGTCTTGAGGCCCTTACTTCCCCACTTGACCATGTTTATTCCATAAGAACCATTTTCGGTGCACAAAGCCTACTCATGGTGCTTGTATCCCACTTAGAGGCATGTAAAGAACCCCTATAAAGGACTCATGTATTGGTTCAAGGACTCATTCCAAGATCTTGAGCTTGAGGGGATTCAAGAATATACCAAGGCACTTATTTTCCTTTTTTGATGATTGACTGAGCCTTGCAACCCATCATTGGTGTGTAAAACTTCTGATGGCATCCATATGCAACTCTAGTGATAAAGAACCCTTAGAGAGGGCTTGTATTGTGGTTTGGAATTCTGATTTTGTAGTGTAGCTAGGGAGAATAACATGGGGTACCTAGGGAGACAGACACATGTAAAAATAGTAGATCAATATTTTTTATGTATAAAGGCCAATTTTAATAAATAAGGCCTAGTGTGAATGCAATAAATGTAAGAGGACTTACTAGAAGGTTCTGCTTCTAGAAGGTTCCTCCTCTAGAATGTTCTTAGGTGGTTGGTAGAACTATATAAAGGGGTTCAAGTAATGTAATGATAAAGTTGAGAAGTGTTGTATTTGGAGCAGTAGCTCATTAGGAAGTTTCCCTCTTGAAGAGGAAAGTGAACAGGAGTGGATCCCTTCTATAATAGGATCTATTGTATGGTGTTGTCCTACATAAGGGTTTCAGATTAATAAAGTGGATATTTTTCTATATTGTGTTGTGGACCTATTGTGGTGTTTTTATATTCAATTATTTAGTACTTAACATTTGGTATCAGAGCACTTTCTTCGGCCACGAAAAAAAAGGGATTTTGTTTTTGCTATTTTGTAGATTTTTCGAAGAAGGAAAACAAAGGGACACGACACTCTAGACAACTCATATAGTTTTCTCTGTATAATTTGTTGAAACTAGTTGTAGATATTAGTTCCTCTTGGAAAAAAAATAATTTCAAAAAAACAATCATCTACAACGGAGTCAGGGAAGTGAAGTTATTACCATTTTAAAATGCACTAATTTTCAGGGTTTTTCTGCATACGATTGTGCGATTTTGTTGATTTTTCTAGCAATTTGTGCCAAAGTTTCTCAAAAAAATTACAGATATGAGTTACTCTTGCAAAAATGTCCCATTTCAAAAAGACATCATTTGAATTGGATCTTCATAAGTGAAGATATCGTTGATTTTAAATCAACCATTTCTGGGGTTTTTTTTTGTGACGACGATGGGACTGCAAAGCTCATAAATTTTGACATGGTGCTCAGATTGCTACTAGATTAGCGACACTAGATAGAGAATTTTTATAGATTTATTTTAGGGGAATATTATATGTGGTGTTTCTTAGCAATTGGGGTTCTTAGAAAAATATATGCGCTAGCAAATGAGTCAACTTCATTAACAACTGGGGTTCTTAGGAAAATAGAGGTTCGAGGATATGAAAGGACCCATGCTCCAATTATTTCCATGACTAATCTTAAATTTGGCGGGGTTTCCATGGGCATTGTGCACAATCGAAAAATAGATACATGCTAGAAAACGAGTTAATCAACTTCATTGACAATTTTGGTTCTTAGAAAAATAGATGTGTTAGCAAATGAGTTAGCTTCATTAACAATTGGGGCTCTTAGGAAAAGACAGGTTCGAGGATATGAAAGGTGTCATGCTCCAATTCTTCACATGCCTAATCTTAAATTCAATAGGGTTTTCCCCAAGCGTTGTGCACAATTGCAAAATAGATGTGCTAGCAAATGATTTAGTCAAGTTCATTGACAATTGGGGTTCTTAGGAAAAGAGAGGTTTGAGGATATGAAAGGACTCGTGCTCCAATTATTTGCATGCCTACTCTTAAATCCGGTCTATCCTTTGAATGTTGGGTGGAGGTATATTGTCATGGTGGCAAGATAATGGAATTCAATATGGGATTGAGTATTGATGGTTGGAGCAAGGTTTCTCTTCTTGGAAACAAACTAGTAATAATATCCCTTGGTTTGTGGATTATTGTATGGAACTTTTGTTTAAAATAATTGGGTGTAGGTTGTGCTACCTTTTGGAATTTCCTAGCTTTTGGAATTTGAGTGTTGTGGATCGACATTTCATTATTTTGGCTCTTGTCCAATTGCTATGTTTATTAAAGTCTTTGAGTTCAATCCACCTTGGTCTTAGTTCCTATGTTGTTATTCTTTTGGGGATTACTTTATGGGGTATCCTACGGACATCTCTTTGAGGGGGTTTGGCCCCTTTTCTCTGCATGTCATAGATTTCTCTAGGATCATTTGCGTGTTAAGTTGTTTGGTGTTTCTCTCTAGTTGGTTTCATACTGAGAATATTCTAGTGCTTTGGGCTTATGGTTTTATGCTAAAGTCTGAGAATATTCCAATCAAGAATGGGTTGCCTTATCCTCTTATGTGTTTATGTCTTATGGATTATAGGGAAGTTCAAGAAATTCAAAGAGCCCTCAACTAGCATGAGGAAACCATCCAATGAAATCGAACCTCCATTTTTTTAGTGACAATAAAAGTGCATGAGAATAAACATTATTGCACTTCTCATAACTCCACACTCATGAACACATTAGCACAAAAAAACCAACAAATTGACACACTAGAAATAGAGTGCAGCATGCTTACAAATTTGGTTTTCAATTTAAGCAAAATTTCTTAGTCAATGACCTTCAACTACAAGGTGTCCACAAACTCTATTCATTTGATCAAGGAGGATTTAAAGTGCACCAAATGCTTGAAGATATAGATATTGGAAATTAAGAATCTCATCCAATGGTTAAAATAGGCAAATAATCACATCTTCTATTAAATGTCATGTTATGCAAAGTAATAAACACCTTAGAAATCTTTTAAAAAATATATTCATGTAAGATAAAATATAGTTTTTATGAACATATGTATATTTTTTGTTTGGCAAAAAGCCATTTTGGAAATCCAATTTAAACAATTTTTGTAATTCTACATTGTTTATAATAAGAATTGTCTAAGTTTCTATTGAAAAATGTAAAAATTTAATAAATATAATAATCCATCCTATATATATAAATTTTATATATTTCTTATTAAAAAGAATATAAATTAAAAATTGATATCTATATATTTATTTTTATCAAACAATTAATTAATTAAATAAAAATTTGAAAATAAATGAAAATTTGAAAATAATTTTTACTATTTTCTCTCGAACTTGATTAATACATTGCTGGAAAATGACAGATCTATGATTCACCAAATCCAGCAAAGTGAAAGCAATTTTGTTAGCCCTTAGACGACTTTGTTTGATACATCAAATTTTACTCCCTAACTCCACACCTCTGCACCATGTGCTGCTTATGACGCGTGCTTCCAAGGCCTATTGACCATGATATCAAGACGCGTGCTTCAAAGGTTGAACATATAGTTTCGTAGAAAACCTACGCGTGATAGAGAGGCTTGTTGGACCTACCTACAATTACATTCCCATGTACAACATTTCGCATTCCAAAAACGAGCTCAATTACATATATTTAGATACACTTATTCGCGTAATTGTTTTGAGATGCAGAAGAGTCATGAGATGACATGTACATATTGATACGTCGCGAGCTTGAATGTAACAGATTGTGTTATGCCCTATTTAAAAAAATAATAAATAATGTTGAATGAAATCAACTAATGTGAAATATCAAAAATATATTTTGAATCATAAATTTGTATCCTTATTTATTTTTATTTTAATAGTTAATATAAGTAATTTTTTTGAATTAAAATAAATAACAAATTATAACTTTTAATTATTTATTAAAATAAATAATAATTTAATTATAACTTTTAATTATATGAATTTATTACTATCTCTTAGTTTTTTAATTAAAACTAAGACACCCAAAAATCTTTAAAATTCATAAACCATTTTCATGTTACTTCAATTCAAATTCAAAGTTGCTTGATGCAATTTGATCGTTCAAAGGCCCCTTGTGGTATAATGTACTCACTAATAATCTAGTCCATGTAATATATAAATATTTTAGGTTTTCTTTTATAGTATAGTAACTCTAAACTAATATGAGAACTATAATACTTTGGTAATATGTCTTGGCGAAAGAGCACTCAAAAAGAAGGAAGATGGTTCTGTAAGTTTAGGGTTCACATGTACCAGCAACCCTCCTATCTTGACCATGTCTGATCTCCTTTGCACACCTCTGATCGCCTCTGCACCCGGGTACTGGTTGCCACGGAGAATGGGAACATGGGGGGAGAAAGCCCCCTCTTACTGCAAAGTCGCCACTAATGATCCGAAGAACTCGTGGGCGCATAGACCATCCTTTGAGATGCCATTGCGCTTACGAGACCAATATCTGCAGGAAGATATGGATATCAACAAAGACTCGAACATGGATGTTGATTCCTCGCATTCAAAAGCAGCTCAAGTGTGGATACCCTGTAAATGTATCCCCCAAGCATCAGTTGCACCCAGATATATCATCAAAAGTACTAGGATATGGGAACACACGCAGTTCATGACAGACCATGCCCTCATAAGAAAACTCCTAGGTCTCCGACCCTCAGAAAATGACCTTACTCACTGGATCAAGGCGTGGTGGAACCCCAAGGGAGACTATGAGTTCCAGCTAAGCTCCAAAGGTTTCTTCATAGTAATATTCTACAACCTAGAAGATAAGGACATGATCTTTGAAGGGGGGCCATATTTCTACAATTCGGCTGGCCTCTACCTCCACTGCTGCCTAGAAAAGGAAATCTTTACATAGGCATCGGTATGGATTCGCCTCTATTCCTTACCTCAAAAGTTTCGGTTAGAATAAATTTACTGGGCATAGGAAACACCCTGGGTAAATATGTCAAATCTTTTGAAGCTACCAAATAGAGAAAATACACCTCTTGTGCAAGGATCTGTGTCTATATAAACATCTCCAAAGCTCTTCCAGGTACAATTACCTTAGAATACCAAGATGAGGAATGGGCCCAAACCATAGACTATGAACACATTCCTTTCAGATGTTGAAAATGCCATGAACATGGGCACCTTTTCAGAGACTACCCTCTCAACACCCCCCCCCCCCCCCNNNTCAAAGGGAAGCTGAAGAGAAAACAAAGGAAGGATTCACCCAGATGAAAAATCGAAGGAGACAAACGCAGAAGAAGCCCACTACCAACAATGGAAAAAAGAACCAAAATAATAATTATTTTGAAGCCCTCAACCACCTCCTAGAGGTAGAAGAAGTGGAAAACCCCACAAGGTCGCGGGGATAGATCCCAACAAGCACAAGGAAGACCAACTGTCACAAGAGTATCAAACCCCAACAAATCAAACAGATCTACAGACTCACCCAGTCTTAGGGAAGAAACCAGAAAGAGAGGAAGACATAGTCACGGAAATGGATGAGTAGGACCTAGCAGAAATCGACCTAGACAAGTTAGAAGAAGCACTCAACAAGAAGTATCTTCAAAACTTACCAGAGGACCAACTCAGGAAAGTTCACAAAGTATTTCTAGACTCATCAGCAGGGGCTACATCAAGGTTGGGGATTAGCACATATCCAAACCAAGATCCAAGAAAACACCCAAAATAAAATAAGAGATGAGGCAGAAAATCGACTCATCAGCTAGTAAAGGAAGCAAGAAACTATATGATAAACTCGGGACAGATTCACAAGCTCTCAAAGAGCTCCTTTTCCCACCCACCTAATTGTTAACTATGAAGATCCTCACCTAGAATATCAGAGGCCTAAATGGAAGATCCAAACAAAGGATTCTCTGAAACTGCATCAAAATGGAAGACCCTGATATATTCCTAATACACAAGACAAAATGTGCAGGGAAAACTGCAGAAGGTATCATTTTGTATAATCACCCCTAGATATATGCTACATACTCTTACATGATTACGACCAATATTAAGGTAATAACGTTTTGAAGTTTAGTATTTTTTCCTTTAACATTTTCTATTGGGTATATATTTATCATAATCATGGTTTCAGTTTTTATTTGCAGGAAGGAATCATATAACTACCGTTTTGAAGTTTAATGTTTTTTCCTTTAACAGTTTCTATTGGGTATATGTTTATCATAATCATGGTTTCACTTTTTATTTGCAGAAAGGAATCATATACCTTAGCCATCGCTTGTACCTAATGGTTTGGTTTATGTGCATTTTAGAAAAAATGGATTCAATCCTCCATCTGAATACTACGTACAAGAAATCGCTGGAGATAAATTTCCTTCTCATTCTACGTACAAAGGAGGAAGGCAAGCTGTTGTGGGTAGTCAAAGAAAACTACTGGTTCAGATTCAAGTTAAACAACTATCACTCACAAAGCTCGTACCTGTTACAACACCCAATCAAGATCATAGAGGCTTGTATCCAAAAACCTTTGCCAATAAAGGAACTCAACTTGTAAGTCCCTGTAGGTTTGCCAGATTGTGTTTGCACCTGTTGTTTTTCGAGATCAAGTGAGTGGTACGTGAGTTTGGGTTTCTAAAATTGGCAGTTGACATTGATCCCAGTGGTCAAAGGCACTCTTATGAGCTAGAGAGGAGCTGAAACGAAAGGTTCAAAGGTTGAGTGAAACGACTAACCGTTAATCCATATAGAATATATGGTCCTATTAGATAGGGTGTTCCAAACAAAAGCACTCAAGGGGCTCCAATTGTCTCCCTTTCT
>CBVK0102354048.1:0-24542 GCA_900067695.1 Picea abies
GTGGACAAAACCCCTGCCACAACCTACTCTCACTTCCTCTTTGGCTCGAATTGTAGGTTAACGATTACCTAGTTCGAGAAGACCCACGATGTCATGAGGCAGACTGCGACAATCGCTCACAGTGATTCTAAGGGGTGCACAATAAGACGGGGGGCTTATTCCTTAGAGGCCCTTAGTCTCCCACGAGATCACCTGGAAAAGTATTGACTCTAGGAGTTTTCGATGTCCACCAAGTCAGTCAAGAGGCGAGTGACATCCTTGGAGCACATAGTGTGTCCTGAAGGGCACGTCGTGCAAGGAAAACAAAAAGAGGCGAGAGGCACCCTTGGAGCATGTAGTGTGTCCTGAAGGGCATATCGCACAAGGAAAAAGAAAGGAGGCGAGTGGGACCCTTGGAGAACCTAGTGCGTCATGAAGTTCATGTCACATTTTTAACTAGTAAGTAAATAAACCTAGATGACCTTAGAAAGAATGATGTGACAAGTAAGATTTAAAAGCATTTTTCTCTAAAGAAAAATGTCGCCCAGCCTATTGAAATTAAAATCTAGGTCTAAGTGACACTGTTGGTAAAAAATAATAATCATAATTAAACATTTGACGAGGAGGAAAGAAATTCAATTAATTTATTAAAATCAAATTACATTGGGGGATTAAAATTTTAAAAGGGAATTGATTTTTTTTTTACATATGTTAATTAAAATTTATTAATTAAAAAGAAAAAGGGGTAAAAGGTGATTTTTTTACACTTGCTATTTTGAGTTTTAGTTAAAAAGGGAAAAAGAGGGAAACTAAAAAAAAATAGGAAACAAAGGGAAAAAGAGGAAACATAAAGAAAACCGAAACGTAAGGAAAAAGATGAATGTCTGACATAGTAAGGAATATTTCCTTTAATAACTTCCTAGTTATGAACTCAACTAGGAAATTAGTAAAGGCACAAGTCATTAAAATGTGTAAGGGAATATGGCGACACCAAGGAGCATTTTTAGGAATGCTTTTTTGATGGGTGAGGGAAATAGGATTAATTAAATAATTAATGAAATTAATTTCTGGTGCAACTAGGGGGATGGGTGACATGTACGGGGGAGGTTTTTCTGATTAAATTAATGAAAAAGAAAATAGATGGGAATTTGGGAAATAAATCACTTAGAAACTCTATGAAAATGATGAAGGAGGAGGAGTATGGATCTGATCTTTATGTGTAACATTACGCTACATAATTTTTTTCTTGACTGACTTATCTTATGGGAGTTGGGATACCCAGCTCAGGTAATAAGTGGTAGTTCAACCTTGCGAGGTGAGTTGGGAGCTAGTTGTTCTCTAGTATAGTGTGTGTTTCCCCTTTGTGGCTCAAGGGGCTCAAGGGGAAGAAGAGTACCACTAGCATTGGCTAGGAGGTACCTGTGAAGTCACATCAGTCGGCAAGCGAGAGCTAGATGGAGTGCGTGCCCGACAATGACTCGATGTTGTCACCTTGGGCTACGTTACACATGAATTTATTTGAATGGTAGATTATTATTGTTCTTACGCTTTTGTTTCTGTACTTCTATTGTGCGATGAAATGTGTTTTACTCAGTGTTTTTAATCGAGAACTTGAAGTCAGCATAGCCTTACACTCGCTACTTTGAATTGATTTCCTTGGCAACCCAATCCTTAATTGCTATGACTCTTCTATTTTGTTTTACTAATTAATATGAAGAGATTGTGCTTTATCTTCCATCCTTATCCCTAGATCATCATTCCATGCCTGAGAAGTCGTCTAGGAGCCGAACTGACGGTCGTCACTTTAGTGTTAATAGACATATAGATTCTAATTCCCTTCTTTTCTGTGCGTGGATGATGAGCGAAGGTGATGCAGGAGCATCGTAAAAAGACAAAGTAGGCACCTAGTCAAAGGAACAACTGAACGTGCGGATGCAAAAACGACACCCTTTTTTTATGAAAACATTTTGAATTTTGAAATCTGAAGCATTAATGTAATAGCTAGGAGAAGCATACTTACATTTATGTCTTGGAGATATGAATATATCTAGAGAAATTATTCTCATTTGCCGGATGTAATAGTCATTTAAGTCTGTTTAATGAAAGTAGGTAGATTTGATTTAGTAGATTAGATAGTTTGGAAGCGTAGGAGGGAAAATGGATATAGACACCCTCACCCTTGTATCATTGTAACAATAGATGATTATTCAGATTTCATAAGCTGTAGAGATGTAGAGAAGAACCCATGTACATAAGCACTTGAGTTAATATATGAAGCTTTGACTCAACTTTCATGGTGTTATGATGCTTACTATTTACATTTGTTAAATGGTATGTTTACAGTTGTTTTGTTTCTCTGTTATGCATTTATGTCAATGTTGTATAGTGTGTATGAGTTCATGTTGAATGTATGAAGTCTGAGGAAGGAGAAGAATGAGTTTCAATTGTTTCTCTCCCTCAGAATTCGTGCAAGGAGTGCAATGAACGTCCGCAAGGTGTGCGTTGACGAGAGTCTGAGTTTTATCTCAAAAATCTCAGGAGAGATATCGTTGTTCTCATACCCGCAGAAGTGTAGGTGAAGCACAGAGCCGTGCAAGGTGTGCATGGGCTGGTTCATACTTTAGAACTTATCAAACAAGGGGAAAGTTGAAGGAATACTATTGCAAAGAGTGCACAGGGTCGAAGACTCAAATAACCAAAGGTTATTTGAAATTTTTCCGCAAGGAGTGCGAGAAAGGCTCTTTTTGGAGGCTTGAGTTTGCAAGAGAAAGGTCAGGAGGGATAACACCTTTGAAATGTTCAAACTGAGATGGAGATCGAAACTGTCACATAGAAGTTAAGTTCAGGAGGAAGAACACCCAGTTGTTTTGAAGAAGTCATTGAGTAGTGAATCGGGGGGTCAGAATTCTCCGTGGAGAGCTCGTGAAATCGCAAGGCCTGTAGGATCCAGTGGAGCAGTAAGGTGGTTAGGTGTTGGACGAACTCACCACCCTAATATCAAGAATCAACGTGAACCATTGATCATGTATCAATATGAGCCGTTGAACTCATTTCAACCCACGTCATTGGATCATTTCATGAATTCGGGGTTCATGCATTTGGAGGGCAAACCAAATTCTTTTGTTTCGTGAAGTTTCGAGTCACGAGGAGCAGGAAAGGAGATCCAAACCATTGGATCCAAGCCACGGGAGAATCGTTGGATCATAACCTCCACATGGTATCGCATATCGGGGGTTCGGTGGTTGAAAGAATTTCTTTTCGACTGCATAAGTCGTGAAGTGCCAAGCGCTGAGGGCTCATACAAACACGTAGCACATCCTTCAGGTGGGGCCGCATGGTCAACAGGTGGCATAACAACAAGCGCCCAGAGAAAAGTGGAAGCGGTGATAGGTGGAGGACACACGTCGCCTGGAAAGGAGCCAACCTATTGTTGACTTATCGTGTCTCAGGGATTTGCCAAGGAGGAGCATGAGGGCTCAACACTCCAACTCCTGAAGTTGTGAGTTGCGAGGGGTGCTAGAGTTAGGCCCTAGCAAGTGGTCACTTGTAGAGGCACTAGCGAGGAAGGAGCCATACCCGTATCACATCTTGGGCATTGGAGGTTTGGAGTTGAGGTTCTTCGACTCACTAACTCACGAGATCGTGAGTCACGAAAGGTTCTTGCACTAAGGCCCAGGTTGTGGTCGCATGGAGACGTAAGGCTCGTGCCTAGTGTTAAGTTTCATAGGGAGGGTTTTCATAAAGGACCTGTGGATTGGATTCGTTGAAGGTTCCAACAGGGAACTGAAGGAGTCGCTTTGACTCGAGTAAAAGTAAGAATGATCCTATGTGGATCTCAGACAGGGGGTCGGGGGTTTGTGTCAAAAGTGGTATCAGAGCCAGATTTTGTCTATATAATTCAGGCAAAGGGAGACAGAGGAAAAGGAGTAGTCTGATACGCACAAGAGTGGTATTAGAGCCTAGAAAAAATTCTTTTCTTTTTGTAGTAGAGATAAGGGAGAAAATTTTACAACCATGTTGTCTAGAAGAAGAGACAAGCAAATACCTGATCTAGTAGAGGAAAGAGAAATGTCGAGAAGAAGAGACAAGCAAATACCTAATCCAACAGTGGAAAGAGACATGCATGAATTGCATGCCAAACTTGATGCTATGGAGACATCACAGAGGCACATAGTTGACATTGGAGATATCAGGGAGGCTGAAAGTGAAAATGAAGCCGAAAATGAAGAAGTTGCAGTCGAAGATGCTGTAGAAGAATGCCTATTCAGGGTTGTTGCAAGGTTAGGTGCTATAGCAAAAATGGACATTCCCATGTATGAGGGAAACTTGGACGTTGAAGAACTTCTAGACTGGATTAGAGCTCTAGACAAATACTTCGACTATGAGGATGTCAAGGAAGATAAGAAGGTAAAACATGCTATTACTAGACTTAAATGGCATGCAACACTATTGTGGGATGAACTGCAGGTTGACAGACACTGCAAGGGAAAGAAAAAAAATCAAAAGCTGGGATAGAATGGTTGAAAAGATGAAAGACAAATTTATACCCAGGGATTATCAAATCACTCTATTTTGAAGGATGCAAAATTTGAGACAAAAGCTAATGTCAGTGAAATAATACACTGAAGAATTCTACAGGATAAACATCAGAGCAGGTCATTGGGAAAGCGATGATGAAAAAGTTGTCAGGTACATGAATGGTCTGTGATATGACATTCAATATGATATGAGCATGATGACCATTTGGACTGTGGAAGATGCTTATCAGATGGATTTGAAATATGAAGAGAAGCTGAGCCGGAAGCAAGGTCAAAGATACTGAGGAAGAAGTCAAAGAAGAGGTAAGACAATTGCCCAAGACAGAACTCAGAGACCTAAAGAAGAGGGAAATAAACCTCAAACTCAACTTGAAAGAGAAGGAAGCTCACACGGAAGGTAGTATGCTGATAGAAATACTTTTCCTCGAGCCAGAGGAAGAGGAAGAGGCAGAGGAGGTGAAGTGAAATGCTTTGTCTGTGGAAAAATAGGACATAAATACTATGAGTGTCCAGATAAGAAGAAAGATGGTGGTGAAACTCACATTACCAAAGCTGAAGGAAAGAATGTTGAGGTAGAAGACACTGAGGGTGGAAGATCTTTGATGATGAGGAAAGTTCTCTTGAAGCCAGAGAAGGAGGCAGAGAACTCAGCCCAAAGAAACAGTTTGTTTAGGACTTCTTGCAAAACTAAGGATTGGGTATGGAAGGTCATAGTGGACAGTGGTAGCACATACAATCTCATATCTAAAGATATGGTAGAAACACTGGAGGTGGAGACTATTGCACATCCAAGCCCATATAGAGTTTCGTGGCTACAAAAAGGACATTAGGTAAATGTCACTAAACAATGTTTAGTTGAATTTAAAATAGGAGGATATAAAGATGAAATATTATGTGATGTCATTCCCATGGATGTTTGTCATCTATTGCTGGGTAGACCATGGAAATATGACAAAAACATGGTTCATAATGGAAGAAAGAACACATACACCCTGGAGAAAAACGGTAGGACTCACATGTTACTGCCAATTAAGAATAAAGAAGTGAAAAAAGAGATGAGAAACACTGTACTTCTCATGAGTGGGAAGGAAATTCTTAATGAGGTTAAGAGGAAGGAAGACACACAATCTATTGTGATCAGGAAGCCCAAAATTGTTTTGACTAGTACGAGAATAGATGATTTACCAGAAGAAATCCAGGAGTTGCTAGAAGAGTTTGTTGATATAGTAGTGGATGAACTACCTTGTTCATTGCCACCTATTAGGAGTATAAGTAATCATATCGATATTATACCTGGAGCCATTTTACTGAACAAAGTAGCGTATAGGTTGACGCCCTAGGAAAATGAATAAGTTAAGAGACAGGTCCAGGACTTAATGGGAAAGGGATTGATTCGAGAAAGATTGAGTCCATGCATTGTTCTGATAGTGCTCAGCCCAAAGAAAGATGGAGGCTGGAGAATGTGTACAGACTCAAGGGAAATCAATAAGATTACCATCAAATATATATTTCCATTTCCAAGGATGGACGACTTGATGGATTGCTTGAGTGGACCAAAGTTTTTTTCAAAGATTGATTTGAAAAGCGGGTATCATCAAATTAGAATGAGAGAAGGTGATGAATGGAAGACAACATTCAAGATGAATGAAGGGCTATATGAATGGCTTGTCATTCCATTTGGCTTAACGAATGCACCCAATACTTTCATGAGGTTGATGAACGAAGTCATGAAGGATTTCATTGGGAAATTTGTCATTGTATATCTTGATGATATATTAATTTTCAACAAAACAGAAGCATAACACTTAAAGCATTTAGTTGTTGTAATGAGGAGATTAAAATAGGAGAAATTGCTGATTAATATGAAGAAATCGTCATTTATGAGGACATAACTCATTTATTTGGGTTTTTTTATCTCTGCAAATGAACTGAAAATCAATCCGGAAAAGATAAAGGCAATTAAGAATTGGCTATCGCCGAAGAGTGTGTTTGAATTTTGAAGCTTCCATGGTTTGGCTAGCTTCTACAGGAAATTCATCCGAAACTTCAGTAGAATTAGCACACTGATGATGGATATGGTGAATAAGAGACATAAATCTTTTCACTGGATGAAGGAAGCAGAGAAGAGTTTCAATCTGCTGAAGAAGAAGATCACTGAGCAACCAATTCTGGTTTTTCCATATTGTAGCAAGACATTCCAGGTCAAGTGTGATGCGAGTGGATTTGCAATTGGAGCGGTCTTTAGCCAATATGATAGGTTGGTCACATATTTTAGTGAAAAACTAAATGAAGTGAAGATTAAGTACTCCACATATGACAAAGAATTCTATGCAGTCATACAAACGCTGAAGAAATGGAGACATTATTTGGTTCCCAAGGAGTTTGTTTTGTACAGTGATAATCACACTTTGTAATTCATGACTCGATAGGAGATGTTGAACTAAAAGCATGCAAAATGGGTTGAATACATGCAAAATTTTACTTTTGTGGTTAAGCATATTTCTGGAACTGCTAACAAAGTTGTTGATGCTTTGAGCAGGAAATGTTTGCTTATGCAGCAATTCAGAGTCAAGACTTTGGGTTTTGATAACCTAAAAGAAATGTACATGGATGATCCAGATTTTAAAGAGGCATATGACTCATCTGAGAATCCAATTCTCAGGGATAGAAGCCAATGGATTGAATACATGATCTAGGATGGATTATTGTTCAGGGGAAATCAACTATGTATTCCAAAATGCTCCATGAGGGAGAATTTTCTGAAGGAAAAACATAGTGGAGGATTGGTCAGACATTTCGGTCATGACAAGACGTTCTCAAAGTTGAATGGCTCATATTTTTGGCCAGGGATGACAATAGATGTCAAGAAATTTGTGGACAAGTGCAGAATTTATCAACACATGAAAGGAAAAAGGTAGAACATAGGGTTATACCAACCGTTACCCATACCTAAAAGGCCTTGGGATGCAGTGAGCATGGATTTTATATTGGGACTTCCAAGGACACATAAAGGATATGATTGAATATTTGTGGCAGTCGACAGATTTTCAAAAATGGCACATTTCATACCATGCCAGAAAACCAGTGACGCAACTCATATTGTGAACTTGTTTTTCAAGGAAGTCATCAGAATTCACGGTTTTCCAAGGAGTATCATTTATGATCAAGATACCAAGTTCGTGGGACATTTATGGAGGACCTTATGGAAAAAGATGGGGAGAAACTTGTCTTTTAGCTCAGCATATCATCCTCAGATGGATGGACAGACAAAGGTTGTAAATAGGATATTGGGAGATTTTCCAAGGAGCTTAGTGACTGAACACCACAGTCAGTGGGATCACATTCTTCCATAGGTGAAATTCACTTACAATGATTCACTCAATAGAAGCACAAGGTAGAGTCCATTCTAGATTGTATATGGAATGTAGCCAAGGGGAGTTTTTGAATTGAAATATTCAGAACAAAATGAATTCAGGAGTGCTAGTGCAGAGGACTTTGCAGAAGGAATGAAGGAGATTCATAGCCGAATCAAGGAGCAATTGCAGAGCTCAAGTCAAGAATACAAGTGGAGAGCAGATCAACATAGGCGAGAACTTCAATTTGAAGTTGGTGATTTGATTCTTGCACATCTGAGGAAGGAGAGGTTCCCAAGGGGAACACATAACAAACTGAAGATGAAAAAGATTGGACGGTGTACGGTCATAAGGAAATTTGGGGCAAACGCGTATGATATTGAATTACCCTATGGGGTCGGAATCTTACCAATATTCAATGTTGTGGATTTGTACCCTTACAGAGATGAAGAAGTAGGAGCAGAAGATGAGCAGAATGAAATTCAATGGACAAAGAAAATGCCTGTAGCTGAAAAGCCACAGATGGAAAGCATAATTAACAAGAGGATTAGCAGAAAGACCAGGAGAAAGGAGTATTTTGAATACTTGGTCAAGTGGAAGGGACATCCAGTTGAATATGCCAGTTGGGAGGATGAAGCAGCAATTCGAAAGCATAGACAGACCGTGCAAGAGCTCATGAACATGAGTTCATGAAAATTTTCAAGAAAGGGAGTATGATGCAAGAGCATCGTAGAAAGCCAAAGCACACGCCTAGTCAAAGGAACAATTGAACGCGTGGATGCAAAAAGGACACCTTTTTTTTTATGAAAACGTTTTGAATTTTGAAATCGGAAGCATTAATGTAATATCTAGGAGAAGCGTACTTACATTTATGTCTTGGAGATATGAATAGATCTGGAGAAATTATTCTCATCCGTCGGATGTAATAGGCATTTAAGTCTGTTTAATGAAAGTAGGTAGATTTGATTTAATAGATTAGACAATTTAGAAGCGTAGGAGGGAAAACAGATATAGACACCCTCACCCTTGTATCATTGTAAAAATAGATGATTATTCAGATTTCATAAGCTGTAGAGATGTAGCAGAGAGATGTAGAGAAGAACCCATGTACATGAGCACTTGAGTTAACATATCAAGATTTGACTCAACTTTCATGGTGTTATGATGCTTATTGTTTACATTTGTTAAATGGTGTTCTTACAGTTGTTTTGTTTCTCTGTTATGCATTTATCTCAATGTTGTATTGTGTGTATGAGTTCATGTTTAATGTGTGAAGTCTGAGAAAGGAGAAGAATGAGTTTCAATTGTTTATCTCCCTCAGAATTCCTGCAAGGAGTGTAGTGAACGTCTACAAGGTGTGCGTTGACAAGAGTGTGAGTGTTATCTCAGAAATCTCAGGAGAGATATCATTGTTCTCATACCTGCATAAGTGCAGGTGAAGCACAAAGCTGTGTAATGTGTGCACAACCTGGTTGAGACTTTAGTATTTATCAACCAAGGGGAAAGTTGAAGGACTATTGTTGCAAAGAGTGCACAGGGTTGAAGACTCAAATAACCAAAGGTTATTTGAAAGTTTGCTGCAAGGAGTGAGAGTAGGGATCTTTTTGGAGGCTTGAGTTTGGAAGAGAAAGCTCAGGAGGGATAACACCTTTGAAATGTTCAAAGGGAGACGGAGATCAAAACCGTCACATAGAAGTTAAGTTCAGGAGGAGGAACACCCAGTTGTTGGGCATAAGTCATTGAGTAGTGAATTGGGCGGTCAGAATTCTCCATGGAGAGCTCTCGAAATTGCTAGGACCATAGGATCCAGTGGAGCTGTAAGGTGGTTAGGATTTGGATGAACTCACCACCCTAATATCAAGAATCAATGTGAAACGTTGATCATCGCTCAATATGAGTCGTTGATCTTGTTTCAACCCACGTTGTTGGATCATTTCGTGAATTCAGGGTTCGTGCATTTGGAGGGTAGACCAAATTCTTTGGTTTTGCGAAGTCCCAAGTTGTGAGGAGCAGGGAAGGAGATCTAGACCATTGGATCCAAGCCACGAGAGAAGCATTGGATCAGAACCTCCATGTGGTATCGCGTATCGGGGGTTTGGGGGTTGAAAGAATTTCTTTTCGACTATAGAAGTCGCGAAGTGTCGAGCATCGAGGGATCATACGAACACGTAGCACATCCGTCAGGTGGGGCCACGTGGTCAATAGGTGGCGTAACAACAAGCACCCAGAGAAAAGTGGAAGCAGTGACAGGTGGACACACGTCGCCTGGAAAGGAGCCAACCTATTTATGATTTATCGGGTCTCGAGGATTCACCAAGGAGGATCACGAGGTCTCAACACTCCAACTCGTGAAGTTTTGAGTTGCAAGGGGTGCTAGAGTTAGGCCCTAGCCAGTGGTTTCCTATAGAGGCACTAACGGGAAAGGAGCCATACCATTATCGCATCTCAGGTATCGAAGGTTTGAAGTTGAGGGTCTTCGACTCACTAGCTCGCGAGATCGCGAGTCACGAAAGGCGCTTGCGCTAAGGACCGAGTTATGTTCACTTGGAGAAGTAAGGCTCATGCCTAGTGTTAAGTTGCATAGGGCGGGTTTTCGTAAAGGACTTGTGGATCGGATTCGTTGAAGGTTGCAACACAGAACTAAAGGAGCCGCTTCGGCTCGAGTAAAATTAAGAACGATCCTGTGTGGATCTTGGATAGTGGGTCGGGGGTCTACGTCAAAAGGATAACATTTTCCCAGCCATCTACCTTACTATCTCTGCATTGATTGATTCTTTGCCAAATGATTAGTCTATGCTCCCTCTCATGAATGAGTATCCTTTCATTTTTTTTAATTCATTGTTGAATGATTGATTTTATTGCACCCGAATTTTGGAATTTGTTTTACTGTTGAAATAACCATTATAGGCGTCCAGAGTTGAATTCGTTTTAGGGTTCGATAAACTTTACCTGCATCCAGTTTTTATTTTGTTTGTACTATTTAATTTAACCCCTTTACCTACGTTTTAAAGAACCATGATCTTTCAACGAATCTCATTCTTGATATACCTGTGTTTTAATGTTATAGGACAGAAAATTATTTAGAGAGCTTTATACATGATTAATTCCTATATTTACACAATGTTTTTTATATGTCTGCTTGATATGTAATAATGGATAGCAATTTTTGTCATGTATTAACAACAGTACTATGGATAGCCATATATTGACTGGTAGTGATTCCTATATCTTGTTAGGTAGCAATACATTAATCTTGCTAGACCAGTGATTTCTACTATGAATGTTGGACATTGTTTTTTTCATTTCAATATACAACGAATTTAATACATTCTGAGTGTGACTGCGATTTTTGCATATACATATTGGAAATGATTTTTTTTTTGTCTGAGATTTCTTACAACAATTTTACACAGGTATTGGTTGCGATTTTGTTACAGCGAATTTCTATGATAACCACAACAAATCTCCATCAACGTCTGACTGTGAATTATTATGTTAAAACTCAGCGAAATTCTTATGATAAATATTTTCCTACGTTGATTTGATAAACACTCAGCTCTGTAAATTTCCCTTATGATAATCCCTTATGTGGGCTTGATAATTTCTGCCCACGTTGAATGATAAATCCGTGCCTTGGATGGTTAAATCATGACCTTCTTAATCCCTACATTTTTAATGTTGTTGACAACACATAGAATGGCTAGGAAACAATTATATTGGTAGCCTTTTTAGACTGCATGGGTAATGTTGCTAGACATCTCCTTCTTGGTCTTTTTACACAGCCCTTCGTGGTGTTTTCACCCAACAATTCACTTCTTTTTTCCCAACGATATCAGTATATTTTTATTAATAGTTTTAACTTTAGTTTTATCTTTAGTTTTATTTTTTATTAATTGTTGTTTAGTTATGAAATTGTTTCATACATTATAGATTATGTTTGTTTCATAGATAGCTTTGATTAATATCATAGCTTTGACTATTTAGCACATGATTGCGATCTTATGGTCGTTGAAAACTTTATTGTTTATAGTAAATGATATGCACACATCATTATTCAAAATGATTTTATATTATTATGATAGCATTTATTAACAACAACTTGCTGGTCAGCGATTCAATATTGTTGATAGAAAATCCCTTGACAACGAACTTGTAATTTTCCTCAACAATAACACACAATGAACTCATAATCTCCCTCAGCAATAGCACACAATGAACCTGTAATTTCTCTCAGCATTAACACACAATGAACTCATAATTTCACTCAGTAGAGGTTTCTAGGTACATATCTAATCACACAACGAACTCATAAATTCACTCAGCAATATATTTTTAGCCTTCATTTGTTGGACAACGATAACGTAGACAAAGTCTCCTTTTAATGTGAGACAATGTATCCTTGTTTAGGTAGCATATAGTTAGCCTGCATTTTCATCCATATTTATCCACCCCATAATTATTTATTCATAGTAAGACTTGTTAATTTAGACAACAATGATATAGACAACAAGGTCAAATATTTAATAAGCAACATACATCACCTTTAATGTTAAGTAGTTCACTTATTTTATTGGGCAGTGTATAATTGTTGACCAACGTATTTGATTTTGTTAAGTTCTTATAATAGTTCACTCCTTCACACTTAGACGTCTTCCATAACAGATAATGTCTTTTAGTTTGTTGGCGAAGTTGATTAACGACTTGCGCAAATTTAATTGGAGTGATTTCATCTTGCATCTTGTCAACTTGTTGCTTGGGTGCATGGGTATAGTCTTCTTGTTAGTTAATTCGACCTCTTAGTGAGTTTTTTTTAGTTTTGGTTAAGGAGCCAGTTATGTTATGTTGCACCATGGTTGTTGTCACGACTTCGCTTGACAACGACATGATTCCTAATGAGGGGGATCATCGCATGCCCTGACAGATAGAGGTGAATGATAACCTAGCAAGATTTTGTGCTTCTCATTGTGGGTGTTGTTTGCTGTAATTGGTGTTGGCACTTTCTTTGTAATTCCTTAATGCGTTTTTTTTTCGCACACCATTGAGGTTTCTAGTTCCTGGTCCTTGAAGCCACTATGTCAGGAGGTTGATCTTGTCCTTTAGCGTGTAGGTGTTGTCTTGTTTGTGTCGGGTGGGTAGTCGTTTCCAGTTTTCTATTGATTATCACATGTTTCGTCCAGTTGCATGATGTGATAGTGTGCTAATTCGTGGTTGTCTATTGCCTTATTTGTGTGCGTGGTTTTCGTAGTCAAATTGTGTTGTTTACCTGTTGTCGTTGTTGTCGTCCTGCTTAAAAATAAAAAATAAAAAATTTCCTTTGCGTTGTGTTGCATGTAGTCGTAACGATGGGGTCGTTACAGACATAAAATTACAGTAAGAACTAGAGACCCTTAAATTAGCAACCTATCATCTATGAAAATTCTAACTTTACTTATGTTTACCTGCAAAAGGTGCGAAGACCATACATGGTACAATCAAGTAGATAGATATCTCATCCACATAATTATTTAAAGGAGGAAAATAAGAAAAGGGAAAATCTCTCGACACATAAAGGAAACCTAATATTACTCTGTACTTTGTGACTAATTGACACTGTGGTGAATAAATTCTACCATCAAATTAAATTCTATTATGAGAATGATTTAATAATTTCTTTAAGAAACATGAAGTTTCTCTTATGGGTGACATAGTGCAACCACTTCTAGAGCCAACTCCAAAAGTGTGTAGAAGTATCCCTTGAAGGCCCAAGTTCAGAAGAAACAAGACCCGATGCACAGAGACCACTCATTGCAGGCAGATGATTGAAAGATTCAGAAGAACTAAGCTAAGGAGTGACAGTGTGAAATACATAGGGGAGACACAAGGTGTATACAAAAAAACATAATCCAGAGCTCAGGTGAAAGAGCACGTACATGATTCAGTGAGGAAATCAATGTTGAAATTAATTTGAAGGAACTAAAGGATGAGATCTTATTGTGAGGAGTCGGAATGCTCGCAACTGTCTTATTAAATAGGATTTGCAGACTTGTTAAAACCTGGAGACCTTCAGTATTCATCACTTCTGAAAATATGAGTTGTTTATATTAACAGGGCCCTGAAGCCTAAAGTTGCAGAGATAAACTACATTGTATATCAGTGAGTGAATTACTAGCCATTGGATCCGCAAGAGTTCGTTTATTCAATGACTTGGGATCGTAACTGTAAGGAGAGAAGAAACCTTGAATCTCTGAAGTACCGAAAATAAGGATAGTCATAGATATAGTGATCAATCGAATGCCACTAGATCTATGATATTTCATTTTTTAGAGGTTCGGTAGTTCAAAAAAAAGATTAGTAGTTGAAAAATTTAAAGTTCCTCCAGAGTGCCGAAGTCTGGAGTAAATCCTTACCATCAACGTTGGGTACACATGTTCGTAGATTTTGAGTATTCAAAATTAGGCCATTCAGGAGGTGGTGGTTGAAATTTGTTGTTGTGAAAAGTCCCGAACCCCCAGAGCCAGGGTTAATATTAACCTTTATCGATGATTAAAAAAATATCGTCAGTTCTATAAGTTTGACCTTCGCTAATTTTGAGGTAACATGGGTGTTAATCACAAAAAATTTTGAATCCCGGAGCCCCGAAGATTATTTTAGCCATAGATCAGAGCAGGGGATGGGAACCGTTGATCTCCAGGTTATTCAGGATTCAGTACTTCAACAAAAATGATTTGTTGTTGCAAAAGGTGAGGGAGTCTCGGAGTCTCGAATTCCAGAGTGGACAACGATTGTTCATCTAAGAAGGAGTGTAATTTGTCATATATTCAATATCTTCGATGGTTTGATGATCCAGGTGAAATAGTATAAGGTTTTGAAGGTGGGGAAAAACCTTGAAGTCTAGAGTTCCAAAGTGAATCTCCACCATATATTCTCAAGTGAGGAGAATCTTCATTAGATGCTCGTTTTAGTTCTTAAAATTTACCGAAGGGAAGCAGAAGGGTAGGGTTAACCTACAACTTCAAGTTGACCTCACTTTATGACTAAATTCAGCCAGTAATAACTCTATGTGAAATGGAGTGTTGATTTTATGAAACCTATGGAGCACCGCAGTGACGGAGCTCTGAATAACACCCTTTTCCCAACGCAAGCTTCTAACCCATGGTCACATTCATAACTTGAAAAGGAGTAGGATAACACACTACATGTTTAAATTCAACTCCAGAAATTGTTAACATGATTCCCATGATCCCGAAACATTTTGTTTTAATACCCAACACAAAAAGACTACATGTTATTAATTAATTTGGATTTATCAACGACACTTGACAAAAGATCCACATATAAATTAGGATTTAAACCAATTCAATAGAGGTCCATATTACAACAAAATTGGAAATAAAATGGTTCAACATATATTTCCACGATACATAATTTGAATTTAGGGTATAAAAAAACAGAGATCCCAAAGACAGGGTTGATTTAGGATTCAATAAAATTGAATAGAAAAACTCATGATATAAATTTAGAACTAACTCCTTAGTTTACCAGCCACCAAGCACTATTAAATTCCAAAATAATCTCAACAAAAAACTCTAATCATTCAACTTAAAATATGGATAAAATACAATTTTG
Organism: Picea abies; assembly: GCA_900067695.1. Taxonomy (NCBI): domain Eukaryota; kingdom Viridiplantae; phylum Streptophyta; class Pinopsida; order Pinales; family Pinaceae; genus Picea; species Picea abies. The sequence continues at coordinate 15,476 of CBVK0102354048.1, forward strand.
GAACATATACCACTCACAATATAAATTCGATTTTCACATTGAGGATCAAGCCTCCCAAATTAGAGAGTGGAAAACATCCGGAATTAGAACAAAAAATTTAAAATATAAACATTGTGAATTGTCCTCTTTGAAGGAATTGTAATTTAAAATATAAACTTTGAACTAATATTCCTTGACAACAATTGTAACAATTGGAATTCAGGCTTTCCATTGATTCTACAATGACCCTATCAGTCTAACATACTACTACACTAATGCTATGAATAATATTAAGAATATAAAAATACTAGGACCAATGAATGCTACCAAAGGAAGATTCCCTTCAAGTCTTGCACTCCATCCTTTCCTATGCTTTCTAATCACAGAGACTTCACCAGTACCTCCCAACCAATGATATGGGTAATCTTCTTTCCCCTTATCCCCTCAAGACACAAAGGGGCCACACACCAAAAACCATATATAATAGCTCTTAAGACATTCGTTTGCAAGGAAGAGCTCTCACTCTTTTTACAAGCCTAGTATCCCAACTGTCACAAGTAAAACATAGTACAATAAAATGTTTGTATCATAACAATGCCCAGGAAGGTCTGTCTCTTTCCCTTCTCCAATATTTTTTTTATAGAAAATTATTTACTGACACATGTACTCATACACACATATTTAACATTTTAGCTAATTTAAATTGGATTATTCACTCACACACTTGTCACCCTCTCCCAATTTACACCAGTAATTACCAATTTTTAATTTATTTAAAAAGTCAAATTTTCTCACATTCCTCAATGTGTTCCTACTTTCACTCTTAGGTGTCCCTTTTTTCCCCATCTTCTCATTAATTAGTTTCTCCTAACTAGATCTTAGTTAGAGTTTAATTAGGATTCTTCTTTTCGTTAGACTAGTGTAGGTTGAATCTATATTATATTCCATGTACTCCTAACCTCTCAAGTTATTATTTATTTCTAATTAAAAATTATTTTTTATTAAATTTATGCACACATGTGCATTTTATCCAATCTTTAAATTTTTTGAACTTTTCCTAGAATTAGATTTATCCCAAATTTAATATTTTCATTATTCCCAAAATTAAACTAAGACTTAGGCCAAATCTTAGACTTGGGCTTACACTCTTGTTAGGATCTTCAATTAGAAATCTATTGTTTAATTTATTAGTTAATCCAATCAAGGTCTAATTGTTTCAATGTTTTCTAGGAGACCTAGATTTATTGACTCAATTTTAATTACATGACATGCCCTTCAAGACAAACCTTCGTGATCCAAGGGTGCCACTCGCCTTCGACTTGTTTTGGAAGTTGCCTGACCCTTGTAGTCAACACTCCACTCGGTCGACCTTGTGAGAGACTAAGGGATTCTAAGGAATAAGTACTTTGGATTATTTTGTGCTGCTTAGAAATATTCATGAGCGACTTTATTAGTTTTCCCTCACGACATCGTGGACCTTTCGAGATAGGTAATCATTAAACTACAGTTCAAACCATGGTGGGAGTGCTAGTAGGCCGTGATAGGGACACTTCCACACCTCTACCTTAAATATTTGGTTTATGTGCATGGCCCCTCTACTCCTTATGTTATTCGAATTAGAAAGCATCATCAAGCCTCCATACACTGACAAAGACACTCTCAATAATTCCATATACATATATCATACTTAATCAATCACACAACATATGTGCATAAAATGAAATAATCAATCAATACAATCCACTCCTTGACTCAATATGGATTCTAAGGGAATCCATCGATGCCATCAATATCCTTAACCTATCATGTGTCATGCACACTCATAACAACTCCTCAAAAGCATATGTTAATATCTATATATATATATATATATATATATAATCCATAACCCATAACACGTGAACATAATGTTATGTAACCCATAGTTTGAATTAAATCACAATGTACCATACCCAGATCACTTGCATGCAAGTGTCCTCAAAGAATACGTCAAAAATAGTGTGCTTAGTAGAGAGGGATGTTACATACACCCCCTCTTGTTTTAAAATTCATCCTAAAGTTTGTACAATATATAATGCGAGAAAACAAATGTATATGACATAGATCTGTATGTCTAATCTATTAAATAAGTAAGGAAAATGTTGACGTATCTCAAATGCTTCCTCCTAGGTAGCCTAGTGTGGACTATAATTTTCCCACTAGAACTTGACCTAATCGACTGTTTGACGCCATAGTTGTCGAATTCAATGGTCCAAAATGTGGCTTGACTCCTCCATGATAGCACCCTCTTCTGACACCTACAAGGGACTCATGTCAATAACATGTGAAGGACCAGTAATATAATTTCCCAAATTCGATACATGAAATACATCGTGCATACCCTCAAAGGATCATGGGATATCTTCCTCTTTAATATGTAACTAGTGATACCTTGATCTCAAGTCAATCTTTGAAAACATTGTTTATCCTTTCATCTGATCAAATGAATCATCAATCCTTGGCAACAAATATTGGTTATGATCGTAGCTCTATTCAATTGAAAATAGTCAATGCAAAGCCTCCATGATCCATCCTTCTTTCTAACGAATATCATTGTCACACCCCACAGTGAAACGCTTGGACGTATCAGTCCCAAATCCAAAAACTCCTTCAATTTCATTTTCAACTCCTACAGTTTAGGTGTTGACATACGATAAGGAATTCTCACTATTGGTTTAGTTCTAGGTTTTAAGTTGGTTGTAAACTCCAACTCTCTTTTGGATACTAAATGTAGTAACTCTTCTGGAAACATGTCTGCAAACTCTTGCACTAAAGGAAGGTTTTCTAGTCCTCCCGCCTCACCCTTTCCATTTATCGGTAAGATTGCAGATAACTTGCATCCATTGCACATAATCTTATGCAATTGTAGGGAAGAAATAAGCCTCAAGGACACTCCTTGGTTTATTCCTAAAATCACCCTACTTTTTCCCAAATCATTTGTCAAACTTAACAATTTTGTCTTATAGTTAAGAATCACATCATACGATTCCAACCAATCCATACCAATAACTATGTCATAAAAATCTACTTTTGTCACATAAAGATCTAATTTTGTCACAAAGTATCCCAAGTTAAGGCTACAGTCCATAACCTTTCCTCTAACCTTTTGTTTGGCACCCGATGCCATTTATACATACATGAACTTGTCCTTCTTGATTGCCTTTACCTTAATTATCTTCAGTGCTGCACTAGAGATAAATATCTTTTTAGCACTTGGAGCTATCAAAATATTGTAGTTCTCATCTACGATTGTAACTGAAGTCTCTAGCACCATGGACTAGTTATTATCCTAGCAATTGTTCACCACAGCATGTATATTGTGGGCCTTGCCAAAATCATCAACTTTGGTGGGTCCTGAAGATCTGGTCGCTTTGGCCTTGTTAATAATACAATATCATTGGTAATGTGGCTCACCACATGTCCAACATCTAGTCTTCGTTCTAGTGCTCATGGTCATTGAAGTAGAAGTTGTAGGTCTAACATCCTGTGATCCCAGTTTGTTCTATTGAACATGACTAAAATGATGTTGTTGCAGATGACGTTGTTGTTGTTGTTGTTGTGGTCATTTGTAAGGAGTTTTTTGCTGAGGGGTCTTTCATCATGGTGTCATGAACATAGGTTCTCTAGGCGTATCTCACTTTCCTAAAGAATGTCTAGAAGGATTCATGCCTTGACCCTTTTTGTTCATCTCTTCCTCAGCTATGAGAGCCTTCTGAACTGCATGGTTGAAATATTGAGGCATTGGGATCCGTACCTTTTCATAAATGATGAAGTTAAGGCCAAACACAAACTTGTTGACCTTTAAATTATCTTTGTTAAGATGTGGGGCATACCTAAGTAGATCCATGAATATGGCCTCGTACTATGGCATCGTATGACTACCCTTTCATAAGGCATGGAACTCATTAAGTTGACGCTCAATGAATTCCTCAGACAAGTACCTCTTTCGGAACCATTCCTCAAAAAACTTCCTTAACACATCTTCGACGACCATGTTTATTTGAAGTAGGAGTGTCTTCCACCATATAAGAGCACTCCCCTTCAGCTGAAATACCTCTATATAAACTTTCATGTTGGAGGTGTAATCACAAAGTGCGAATCACATCGCCATATTCTGCAATGATGCCTCATCGGCTAAGTCGTCCATGCACCCATGAACTCAGGAAACTTCACCTTCTCAAGTTCTCTATGTATACTACCACTACCAGACATAGTGCATTGTGAACCCTCATTGGGTACAGAAGCTCTACCCGCATCTCAATCCAGGTGGTTAATAAAATCCTCGGACATCCTTTGGAAGGACCCAATCAAAACTATCACATCTCCCACAACATTATGTTATGTATTAGTATTCTTCTAATCTCCTTAGGGGTTAAACCCTTCTGGCATGGATACTATTGTAGGTGTCACATCTCTTCCTCGAGTACCACGTCATATATTTCCCCTACGTCCTCTAACCATGATTACTTGCAAGAATAATTTCATATTCTTATTAATGATGTAATTCAGTCATTTAGCTTAACACAGTGGATGGCGTAACGGTCTAATGTCACAGGGTTAAACCTTCTCTGATACCATATGTAACAACTCCTATGTTATGTCATAAATAATTGAGAAATAGTAAGAAATATATATATATATATATATATATATATATATATATATATATATATATGTGTGTGTGTGTGTTAACATACTTCAACAATACAAATTCTATTTCATTCATCTCATTGAACAACTACATTTAGATACAACTTCAAGTATTTAGGGATTTTCCATATCACATAACATCATATACAATGTCTACCTACCCATCCTCTCATGCAAGGTTAGGACCTTCAAGACACATAATCAATGCTCAAGTATAGGATTCATCTGATTTATTTTGACCATTTAAGGTCTCAAGACCAACGTTTGTTCTGAGTAACAAGGAAGTATCCAATTCCCATATATTCAATCCATGCCAAATATGAATTATAATTTCCATCATTCTTAACTACAATTTCCTCAAACACAGAAAATCTAGTAACATGATCACCACTTCAAAACACCAAATCTGTACTATTACAATAATTCATCATCTTATTCATTTTAAGGATAGGAATAATTTTCATTAGTATCATAACAAAAACTTATAGTAAAAACTAGAGACCATTAAATTGACAACTTATCATCTCTGACAATTCCAAATTTACTTACGTTTACTTGGAAAAGGTGTGACAACCCTACAGGGTATAAGCAAGTAGATAGATATGTTATCCACATCATAATTTAAAGGAGGAAAATAAGAGAAGAGAAAAGATCTTGAGAGATAAAGGAAACATAATCTTACTATGTACTTTGTGACTAACTGATACTGTGGTGAATAAATTTTGCAATCGAGTGAAATTATCTTCTAAGAAGGAGTTAATAAGTTCTGTAAGAAACCTGAAGTTTCTCTTCTAGTTGACATAGTGCAACCACTTCAAAATCCAACTCCAAAAGTGGGTATATGGACCCCTTGAAGGCCTAAGTTCAGAAGAAACAACACCCGGTGCACAGAGACCACTCATGGTGAGAGGATGCTTTAAAGATTTAAAAGAACTAAGATCAAGAGAGATAGTGTGAAATACACAGGGGAGACACAAGGCGTGCACACAAGAACATAATCCAGAGCTCAGGAGAAAGAACGCGTACAAGATTCAATGAGGAAATCAAAGTTAAAATGCCTTTGAAGGAACTAAAGGAAGTGAGTTGAACGTGAGGAGTTGGAATCCCCACAACCATCCAATTAAACATGAGTTTTGCACTCGTTACAACCCATATACCTTCAGGATTCGTCACTTAGGTAGATCTGATTTTTTTGTATTAACAGAGCCCAGAAGCCTGAAGTTGCGGAGTGAAACTACACCCTAGATCAATAAAAAGATTACTAGTTGTTGGATTCGCAAGAGTTTGGATATTAAACAAGTTGGGATCGTAATTGTAAGGAGATAAGAAACCTCTAAGCTTCGAAGTCCCAAAATGAAGGACATTTGTAAATCTAGCAATTGATCGAGTGTCGTTAGATCTACGAGCCTTCGATTTTCGGTAGCTCGGAAAAAAGAGTATTAATTGACAAAGTTAGGGTGCTCCCAGAGTCCCGAAGTCTAGAGTAAATCCTTACTGTCAATACAAGGTACACATGTCAGTAGATTCTAAGTATTCAAAATTCAACCATTCAAGACGTGGTGGCTGAAAGTTGTTGGTGTGAAAAGTTCTGAACCCCCAGAGTCAGGGTTAATCCTGACCCTTGTCAATGGTTAATCAAATATCGTCAGATATGTGGGCTCGACCTTCCTTAATTCGGAGGTAATGTGGCCGGTAATATCAAAAACATCGAAATCCCAGAGCCCCGGATTTTCTTCTAGCCATAGATCATAGAAATGGGTGGGAACTATTGATCACCGAGTTATTCAGGATTCGGTGCTTCGAAAAAACTGAGTTGTTGTTGCAAAAGGTGAGGGACTCCCGGAGTCTCGAATTCCAGAGTGTACGACTACCTTTATTTAAGGAGGAGTGCAAGTTTTCATATCTATGACCTCTTATGTGGTTTGACAATACAGGTGAAACATTCTCAGGATGTGAAAGCCGGGAAAAATCTCGAAGTCCAAAGATCCGTAGTGAATATCCACCATAGATTCTTGCGTGAGGAGAATCTCCATCAGTCGCTCGATTTAGTTCTTAAAATTTAACGAAGGGAAACGAAAGGGTAGGGTTAACTTACAACTTCCGATCGACCTCGCTTTACGACCGATTTTGGTCAATAATCACTATGGGTGAAATGGAGTGTTGAGTTTTTGAAACCTTCAGAGCACCGGAGTCGCAGAGCTCCAAATAGTGCCCTTCATTCAGTGCTAGGTTATAACCCATGGTCACAGGAATAACTTCACAAGGAAAAGGATAACAAACTACAAGTGAAAATTGAACTCTAGAAATTGTTGACATGCTTCCCATGATCTCAAAATTTTTCATTTTAATACACAACACATAGAGACTCCATGTTATTAATAAATTTGGATTTATCAAGGAAACTCGACAGAAGATCCACGTATAAATTCATATTTAAATGAATTCAACAAAGGTACATATTACAATGGAATTGGAAAGACAAAGGTTCAAAATAGATTTCCACGATACATAATTCGAATTTAGGGTATAAAGAAACAAATATCCCATAGACTAGGTTTATCTAGGATTCAGCGAAGTTCAACAGAAAAAATCATGATATAAATTTAGAACTAACTCCTTGGTTTACCAGTGAACAAGAATTGTTAAATTATGAAATAATCTCAAGTAAAAACTATAATCATTCAACTTCAAATATGGATAAAATAAAAATTTTGAACATATACCACTCACAATATAAATTCGAGTTTCACATTGAGGATCAAGCCTCCCAAATTAGAGAGCGGAAAACATCCGGATTTACAACGAAAAATTAAAATATAAACATTGTAATTATTGTCCACTTGGCATCAATTGTAATTTAAAATATAAACTCTGAAATAATATTCTTTGATTTCTTGTGATTCTATAGTGACCCTATCAGTCTAACATACTACTACACTAACTCTATAAATACTATTCAAAATATACAAATACGAGGAGCAATGAATGTTGTATAATGAAGATTTCCAACAAATCTTTTGCTCCTTCCTTTCCTATGCTTTCTAATCACATAGACTTCACCAATACCTCCCATCCAATGCTAGGGGTACTCTACTTCCCCCTTAGCCCCCCAAGGTGCAAAGGGACCACACACCAGAAACCAACAATAATAGCTCCAAGACTTTCCCTTGCAAGGAAGATCTTCCACTCTTTTTACAAGCCTGGTATCCCAACTCTCACAACTAAAACACAGTCTAGTAAAAATTTTGCAGCATAACAATGCTCAGGAAGGTTTGTCTCTTTCCCTTCTCCGATATTTGTTTTATAGAAATTTATTTACGCACACATGTCCTCATGCACAAATATTTAACTTTTTAGTTAATTTAAATTGGATTATTCACTCACACACTTGTCACCCTCTCCCAAGTTCCACTAGTAATTACCAATTTTTAATTTATTTAAAAAGTCAAATTCCCTCACATTCCTCAATTTGTTCCTACTTTCACTCTTAGGTGTCCCTTTGTTCCCCAGATTCTCATTAAATAGTGTCTCCTAACTAGATCTTAGTTAGATTTTAATTAGGATTCTTCTTCTAGTTAGTCTAGTGTAGGTTGACTCTAGATTTTATTCCATGTACTCCCAACCCCTCAATCTAATATTTATTACTAATAAAAAAAAATTATTAAATTTATGCACACGTGCATTTTATCCAATACTTAGATTTTTCCAACTTTCCCTAGAAGTAGATTTATCCCAAATTTAATATTTTAATTAGTCTGCAAATTAAAGTTAGACTTAGGTCAAATATTAGATTTAGGCTTAGACTCTTGTTAGGCTTTTCAATTAAAAAAATATTGTTTAATTTATTAGTTAATCCAATCAAGGTCTAATTGTTTCAATGTTTTCTAGGAATTTATTAGTTAATCCAATCAAGGTCTAATTGTTTCAATGTTTTCTAGGCCATCTAGATTTATTGACTCAAGTTTAATTACACGACATGTCCTTCAAGATGGAACTCCATGCTCCAAGGGTGCCACTTACCTTTGACTTCTTTTGGAAGTTGTATGACCATTGTAGTCAACACTCCACTCGGTACACCTTGTGAGAGACTAATGGCTTCTAGGAAATAAGGACTTTTCCTTATTGCATGCTCTTTAGAAATATTTGTGAGCGATTGTATCTGTCTTCCCTCACGACATTTTGGACCTTTCGAACTAGGTAATCATTAACCTACAGTGCATACCATGGTGGGAGTGATAGTAGGTTGTGACAAGGACGTTGCCACACCTCTTGCTCAAATTTATGGTTTTTGTGCATGGCCCCTCGACTCCTTATGTGAGTCGGATTAGTAAGCATCGTCAAACCTGCATACACTTAGTCAATCATACAACATATGTGCATAAAATGAGATACTCAATAA
>CBVK0102354075.1:158-10366 GCA_900067695.1 Picea abies
CTCCTGGTGAGCGCCTTCGTCAGAATGTCTGCATCCTGATCTTCCGTAGGAATGTATTGAAGCAACATGATCTTCCACTACACACAATCTCTGAGATGATGATACCATATATCTATATGCTTATATCTATCATGAAACATAGGATTAATCAAAAGTTTAATGCAACTCTGATTATCACAATGAATCATTGTCGGATCTAAATGAGAACCAAACAAACCAACCAATATCTTTCTCATCCAGATAGCCTCACATGCAGCTTGAATCACTGCCATGCATTCCTCTTCCACTGAACTAAGTGCCACGGATATTTGTTTCCTACTGTACCAAGAAACAACTATAGATCTGATACTAAAGATCCCCCCTGATGTGCTCTTTCTGTCCGTTGGGTTTCCTACCCAATCTGCATCCGTGAAGCCATGCAACTTCACCTCATCCGTCTATCTGTACTATAATCCATACTCAGATGCTCCCTTTAGATATCTCAGGACATGCTTACCCGCATTCCAAAAGAGTTTGGTATGCTTAACTATCGCTTGACTTAGTTGGTTAACCGCATAGAAAATGTTCGGTCTCATATTCACTAAATACATTAGAGAACCTACTAATTTTTGATAGATAGTAGCATCCACTACCTCTCCAGAAGTAGCATCCTCTTTCTTCCAGTTTCCTGGAAGAGGAGTATCCATGGGTTTGCAGCCCTCCATGTGAAACTTACCCAGTATCTCCATTGCATACTTTCCTTGAGACAAAAAAATTTCACCATCTCGCTGCCATATTTCCAATCCAAGGAAATAATGAAGAAGGCCCAAATCCTTCATCTCGAACTACTTTGCAAGGTCATCCTTGCATGAGTGTATCAACTGCTCATCACCTGTTAGTATTAAATCATCAACATAAAGAACAATGATTAAAAACTTACCCTCCACCAAAATTTGGTATAGGTTTGCATCCACTTCACTTTTGGTGAAGCCCAATCCGGTGAAATAGTTGTCTATCCGAGTGTAACAAGCACGAGGTGCTTTCTTCAGCCCATACAATGCTCTCTTAAGTCTGCACACATGTGAATCTCTATCAAAGGTATCAAACCTTCTGACTATTCAATGTACACTTCTTCCTCAATGATCCCATTGAGAAATGCAGTTTTTACATCCATTTGATGAATGCACCAGCCCATTTGAGCTAAGAGTGCAAGGATGGATCTTATGGAAGAGTGCCTTGCGACAGGTGCAAAGGTCTCATCATAATCTATCCCCTCAATCTGCGAGAAGCCTCGGGCCACAAACCTAGCCTTGTATTTCTCCACACTCCCATCAACATCTTTCTTTACCTTGTAGATCCATCTTGAACCTACCACTGATTTGTTGACCAGTCTTGGGACAATTTCCCATGCACTATTTTTGACAATGGAGTCATACTCCTCTACCATTGCATCAACCCAAGTGGGATCCTGCAGTGCTTCTTGAAAGGAAGATGGTTCAGTCACAATACATTTTCTCATGAGAGCCATGTATCCAGCAAATTGATCAGGAGATTGTCTCTGTCTGCGCTGTGAAGTAGGGGCTCCTACATTCTGTGCAACATCTAGTCTCAATCTGTCAGCTTCCCTGGTGGGATTTCTACCATTTTTAATGGATGGCTCTTCTTGAGTGGTTTCCTCCACTCCATGAATCTCCTCATGTGGTTGATCCACATCTTGAGACTCATCTTTGGGAACCAACAGTTCCTCTTTTGCATGCAAGTCTAGCTCCCTCTCAAGCGACAACCGCATGGCTTTCCCATCATGGAATTTTATATCCCGTCGCATAACAATCATCTTACTGTTAGGAAAATACACACAATGATTATGGGGTGTTTCTATGTACCCCACAAATATCCCAACTTCAGCAGTCGATTCCAGCTTCTTCCTGGAATCCTTGGTCACATGCAAATAAACAGATGAACCAAAAAATTTAAAATGAGAAACATCAGGTTTCTTACCAGTAAAAGCTTCTTCAGGTGTACTCATGCCAAGTACTCTATGAGGACAATGGTTCTGCACATAAACCACATTATTGCATGCTTCTGCCCAAAAATGCATTGGTAGGTCCTGATCATGCAACATCGCTCATGCTACACCCACGATCATTCTATTCTTCCTCTCCACGACCCCATTTTTCTATGGGTTATGAGGCTCTGTGAGTTCTCTTCGAATTCCTTCTCTACTGAAGAAGTCTTTGAATTCTTTAGAGATGTATTCTCCACCATTATCGCTCCTTAGAGCCTTCACTTGCATCTCCGACTCTTTCTCCACCAATGCTTTAAACTCACATAATTTTGAGAATGTTTGATCCTTCTTCTGCATGAAGAATATATAGCATTTACGAGAAAAGTAATCAATAAAAATAACATAATACCTATGTTTTGATGTTGAAGAAACCAATAATGGTCCACACACGTCTGTGTTAATTCTCTCGAGGATCATCGAAGCATGGTTCTCCTTTTCATGAAAAGTGGACTTTACATACTTCTCCAGGGTGCACCCCTTGCACTGATCTAACTAAGCAAGTGTTCCCATTGGAAGTCCAGTAGATATTTGTTGCATGATATTCAAGGCTCCATGATGAAGATGGCCCAATCGCCTCTGCCATAATTCGCCCTCATCCCAACTCACCACCTTTTCTTCCTTGCCCACCATGGCACCACAACTATCTACCTCCAACATGTAGAGATTCTTAACTCGAATCCCTATCTTCTTGACTTGATCCATTGCTTTATGTCACAAGAAAGATTTTCCATCACTGAAAACAACGTCATAGCTTTTGTCCTCCAACATTGCGACTGAGACTAAGTTTTTCTTCAGACCTGGAACATGCATAACATTTTTCAATTGAAATGGTTTACATGACTCCCTCTGAAAGGTAATGGTACCAATACCAGTCGCACTATATCGCCATTGTCACCCATATCTATATTCATTCTGAGATCTTTCTCCTCCAAGTCACTGAAAGAATCTTTATCTCCTGTCATGTGGAAGGAAGCGCCACTATCCAAATACTACACCGATATCGATGCACTTGAAGCCATGCATGCGATCAAAGAGAATTCAAGTTCAAATTGCAAGACAAGATCCTCACCAGTTGCAGCTCCAACAACCGTCTTGTTCTTCCTCTTCTGCGGACAATTAGTAGCAAGATGCCCATGTTTGTGACAGTGAAAACACTTCGCTTTGGAAAAATCCAGCTTCTTGACTTTAGACACGGATTTTGAATGGAATTTCTTCCCTTTCCCTTTCCTTTCCTTAGCAGTCAAAGAAAAATCCTCTTCATCATCACGCTTTAATGAATATCCATCTCTGGTGTTCCGCCTAAACTCCTCCTGCAGTAGATCCAACCATAGTCGTTCCCAATCTAGAAATTTTTCCCTTCCATTGACAGAGTCTTGATAACTGTGCCAACTCTTTGGAAGTACTAGGAGAACCAAGATCACCAAATCATCAGCAACAACTGTTATTCCCACACTTCCAAGCTCATCTCGACATTGGACAAACTTCGTGAGATATTTTGGAATGGAGTCGCCGTTCTCCATCTTGATCTTCCTGAGTTTATCCTTGAGCTCCAATTTCCTATGGTCGTTGTTGTTTTGGAACAGATCTGTCAAAACCTTCCACATTGCATGTGGTGTGGCTTTCCCATGGAAACTTGAGACAATGTGGTCTGGTACTCCCTCCAATAGAATCCTCCTCACCTTTGCCACATTATTTTTCCATGCATCAAGATTTGCAGTGTCTATCACATCTGACTTAGGAACATATTTGTCAATGTATTCCTTCAATCCATTGTATTTGAGTACTACCTCCATCCTGTACTTCCAAGCAATGTAGTTCGAGCTGCCCTCGAGTGCATACTCCAACCTAAAGCCATTGAAATCCATTTCAATCTTGAATCAATTGTAACACCAAGAACGTCCTTTTGTGAATTTGAATGTTATCCAACCACAAACTCAACTGTTGCAATCCCTCTTTCCCTGGGAGGTTTTCACCTCACCTGTGTCTAGCGTGAGGGAAGTTCACACCTCACCTGTGTCTAGCCTGCGAACTCTTGGAGGGATTTCACACTGTAATGCACAGTGGAGTGAGGGTGGTTCGCACCTCTCCTTTGAGCGGCCTGCGAGAATCTTTAATGAAGTTCGCACCTCTCCTTTGAGTAGGGTGCGAGAATTTCTTCTCCTATATATGTGCAGATTTTTCAGTACTAAGTTTTACACCCTACTAGAGATGGGACCTGTGAAAATACTATTATTTTCACACCTCACTTCCGTAGCTCCATGGCTCTGATACCATGTAGAAATTTCAATACACTTAATGTATTTCCTGTGATTATCCTGATCTAACAATTATACGCCACTATTAAATAAAAAATCTCTTCTACTAATATTCTTGTGGAAATTTAAACCACGATCACAAAGTGAAATATCAATAACACATAACACAAAAGTTTTATCGAGAAAGCATAAAGCTAAAAACCCCAATATCCTATATTTTGTATATCATGGATCATGAAACAATCTCATACAAAACTCTAATCCAAGAGCTCTCAGTACAATATAATCGTCTCACATTGTCATACAAAACTCAACAAATACATGTGCCAATTTTTGTCTCCAAACAACCTGCCTCCTCTACACAATCCCTACAATTAGAATTCTCACAATGAATTTGAAATTGCCTAGTTTGCACATGCTCATAAGCATATCCACTGCATGTGTGATTGCATGAGTGCACTTCACTCAAATCACAATTGATAGTCAAACTGTTCCTTTCACCTATTATCTCAACTAGGTCTCCCATGGATCTGACATGCATGTAGTTAATCGTGGTGAATCTTCAGTTGCATGTGAGTTCACTGATTTGAATTAATTAATAATTAATTCACTAAACTCTCACTAGTGTAAGTTTAGTTACAACTAGTACAACTAGGCTTAACTCACTTAACTGAGTTAAACTACTTCAAAACTCTCATAACTACACTTATAACTCTGTTACAACTTCAAGTCACCTCCATGTATTACCATATTACCTTTGAACTTGAATTTCTCATAGTTAACTGATTTGCCATTTTAGTTAACTATTTCAAGTAATTATGAGATAACAGATTAATATTTATTGTCCAATTTATTTAAGGGAAAAGTAAATTAGACATGTGTTTCTTGTTGACTTTTCAACAACCACAACCTCCAACAGTCCTTTGGGATTCCAAAGTCAGGAGGCACTTGTTGATGTTAGACATGTTCCTATGTCTCTTATGCAAAGGTTTTAGTAGAACTTCCTTGATCTAGAATAGGAGTTTCAGTGGTTGCTCCATGTACTGGGCTTTGATAATCTGGTATAGGCCCCCATGTTTCCCCTCATCTGTATGCAATATTTTGAAACCTAGGTTCTGCTACTACAGAAGGTTCTCCTTCCTGCCCCAATTCCTTTCTTAGCTCAGCTTCAACTATTTCAGCAAAATTACTCTTTGGATTAGGAAGACGGTTGGTTCCTATATGGGAGGCCACTTTGAAATCATTATGAGATGTTCATTCTACCTTTAAAATATTCTTTTGTATATATGTTTTTCTTACTTGATCCTTTTTTCCTCGACCTCCTTTACCTGCAGAATTATTAGTTTTTTGGGGCCTTCATCTACCTCTATTCATGCATTATATATGTTTTTTCACCCATGTAGTTTATATTCTCTAGTGCAGGTGATATGGGAATCTACCATGAATAACCCAAGGGTTGGTGATACATACATAGGTTATTACCTTTTGTATTTACTTCTCATACCTTAGTAGCACCAAAGGTAATGTAGTTATCCCAGCTATAAATTGTACTTTTGCGCCCTTATAACCTCCCTAGAAACAATGCCAAAATGTTGAGGCTTTTTAATGTATTTCTAAGAAAACTAAATAGAACTCACATTAATTATCAAACCAGGGGTCATATTTTATTTCAAGGCTATGTGCAAAGTCTATGCAGGATACAATTTCCTCTGTAGTGTTGGTAACTCTAATGATCGTGCAATAAATGAATGAAAACTCAATATATCTATTCTTTATTGAAAGAAAACAAACTTATGATTTGTACTGTATAAAACCTTATAAACAACCATGAAGAAAGGAAATTGCATTCAATCCAAACAATTCCTTACTGAAAAGAAGATCACTTTAGATTCATGCAACACTCACTGAAAAGGAAATCACTCTCAATCCACACAACTCTTTTTGGAAAGAAAAACACAACTGCAAAATAGAAACAATCCAACAGTACTTCTAATCAATCATGGACTCACAATGATTTTAGAGAGAATGCACCTACTATAATATTAAAAAAAGATATTTTTTGTTAAAGAGAAATCCAAATGATACAAAAACCATAATGAAGATCTAACTAACAGAAGTAGCAGCAGTAAAAAATATTCTCAATTCCTTCTAGTAATAAACCAAGATCTACATGTAATATCTTATGTAATCAACAACGATCGGGGGGAAGTAACAATCAGCATAGACCAGTAATAACCAAAGCACTTAAAATTATAAAACATACTATGACAAATCTACTTAATAAAACAAATGAAATTGCAGCACCTTATTAGCGAAGGGGGGCCTTCCTTCACAAATTAGGTCTACTAAAACAACTCACAAATTAATACTCATATAGCAAGAACCATCATACTCATATTATAGAAAAGGGATGATACAATAAGTTCACCATAGTTATTCTACACACTCTATTCTCTCCTTATCCAACCCCCTCAACCCAAGAGGGCTTATATTATTTATACATTTCTATATAACAGTAGAACAAAATTCTCACTATAGAATAAGCGACTGAAGAACTTACACAACAGTCACAACAGCTACGCCAAGCCATCATTTTCACCACTTTAGTCAAGGATCATGAACATGGATTGCGAACATAGGTCAGTTCCAATATGGTGGCCATTTCTGACAAGTTTCTCCAAGTCTGACCTACCTTCAAAAAGGTTTCTCTTGAGCTCCCTGAGTATATCACCCTAGTTACATCTTCACAATGACTTGATCTCATTTTTTATGCTTGGTAACAATTGTCTATGAGGACCTATAGCCTTCAACAAGAGATGGATGTAATCAAGTTGAAGGAAAATGAGCAGCCCCATGAGATGATGTAGAAGGTCACCCAAGCACTCACAGAAGGAAATCTCATTTGGTTCTCTCTTCATGCCCATGTATATGAATTCCGCCAACTCTTTGGTATGGTCAATGACTAGGTCAGATTTCTAGAACACCAAAGTAATCCAGTCAAAGAGTTACATGTACAACTAAACCAGATGAACGCATAATCCCAAGCCATCACTGACCTAGTTGAGCAAACAACAAAATTTTCAGAGATCCAAGTTGTGGATGAAATACTGGATGCTTTGGATGAGTCTACTCGGGTAACCAAGAAAGATCTCAAAGAATTATTCCTTACAATGAAAGATGATTATGTCTAGATGCAACAACTTGGATCCGTTGTAGACAGTGAATGGACTAAACTATTGGATACTGATCCTGAGGATCCCAATGTGACAGTAGCACGGGATTTTGTTGTGGGAGCCTCAATTTTAGCAAGAAAATAGTAGGATGATGTGGAGCACTATGACATATTCTTCCAATAGGCCCTCACAATTGTTCCCAAGTTGGGCCCTCCATTTTTATAAGGTCATGGGAAGGAATCGAAAGGTTGAATCAGGATGAATCAACGATTTTGTTTGGGAATTATTGGGCCCTTCATTTTTTAGAAATGCTAGTTTTGGGGAAATGTCAAAGTTTCGAGGAAAGTGTTGCATGAACAGCTAGAAAAAGGATAGTAGCTAAAATCATGTAGAAGGGATAAAAGGTAAGTGAAAGTGTAATAGCAGTGGAGACAGAAAAAAGCACCATGCGTCAGTTGGACTAGTTAGAAAAGAAAAAAATCATTGGATTCTAATGGAGAAAGGATGGAAAAATAGCGGAATAATAAATTAAAGTAGCGGCTAGGAGAAAGGTATAAAGAGGAAGGCAGTGAAATGAGGTGCAATATTGGATGGTTGATTGATTGGTTGGTTCAAAGGAAATCATTCCATAGTTGATGAATGAGCGTGTATAAGAGACACTCAAGGTTTTTTGTTATTGGAGTTCGGATCCAATTATGACTGCCATGATATTATTTAAATGGGTTGTGTCGATGTTATTGTGCTTGTGCAATAGGGTAGAGTCTGTAATGGGTATCTGGGACAAATTTTGTTGCATAAGCTATAGTATGGAATATGTACTCTCTTTATGACATTTTTTATATGTTTATAATATAAAGTATTGTTTGGGCTCTAAAATGTTATTATATTGTGTATGAATCTTTGGTTTCTATGTTTCACAATTACTTATATCATGTGTATTTAGTGTCCAATCACTATGTATGAATGTCTTTGTGTATTAATGTATCAATTTGAACATGGAAATGTCAAATCCAATGACGTGTTCTCCTTGACTCACTTCACCACATATATATCGGATGCACTTTAGGTGAGACCTCCTTCCCTTGTATAAGCTTGAATATGTCAGTGCTCCTACACTACAATGGTATCTTTTGTTGGAAACCTATGAGAACCTTGGTCTCAATTTTTGCACCAACAATTTCATCAAAATGAATCATTTAATAATACAACAATTAATTTAGAATCCCACATATGTATAACTCTCAAAACATAGAATTATTTGGCTTCCATTCATGAACAAGTGAAATATTAAGCAAAGAACTGACTTTA
Organism: Picea abies; assembly: GCA_900067695.1. Classification (NCBI taxonomy): domain Eukaryota; kingdom Viridiplantae; phylum Streptophyta; class Pinopsida; order Pinales; family Pinaceae; genus Picea; species Picea abies. The sequence goes on from CBVK0102354075.1 coordinate 8,939, forward strand.
CTCTTACATCTGGGAATATTTGAGGTTGAGAAGAACCCTAGTAGGTCTTTGTTAAAAAAACAGGATCGCAGAGCAATAAAATAAAACAAATTCGGAAATAAAACATAGAAGATACACAATACAATAGAGACACCGATATATATGGTTCACCCAGTGTGGGCTACGTCCACCAAATAAATTGTCATGTCCTTCCTTTATTATTATCCATCAAATGAAGGGATAAAACCTACATTACATGTGTTATAACTTATTATTCTTTCTCTTATAGTCTCCTCTCTCAAAATATAATATTCGCAATGATACATAGCTGCAATAGATTTTCCTCATAAAAGAGGGTTGTCTTCTAGGGAAAAAAAACCCTAACATAAATTCTACTGTCATATATTTGACCTTATAATGAATGGTCCATATTTACTATGAAATTAAAATATAGATTTACAAGGATTTTTTTTCCTTCAGAGGCATGCTTTACGCGGACCCCGCAGGATGGGCAAGCCCCCCTACACTCCCCCACGTGGAGGAGTGTACATTCTTTTTGGGTGTAAAGTCTTCATGGGGTATAAACATGGCTGAAAACAAACGCCTCTGAATCAGGAAGATAATCAGGCTCCACAACCAACAATCTCCCACTTGGAGACTGATCTCAACAACTCCATCGTTGCTATATTTGTTGTACTATGATCCTTCTTGGACCAAGAAAATTTCTCATCTCCACCTTCATGCTTGAACACCAACTGAAATTGAGAAGGAACTAAGTTTATCCATGGTTACTCCCTTTGTTAGCATGTCTGCAGGATTTTGGATAGTGTGTAGCTTTTCTAACTTCAAATGTCCATATTCCAAAACAGATCGTATGAAATGGTACCTTGGTTGTATATGATTAGTATTTGAATGGCAGGATGAGTTATTTGCAAGATAAATGACACTCTCATTGTCACATTACAACCTACTATTCTCTTGCTTCTTTCCCAATTCCTCCATAAACCTCTATAACCAAATCATCTCTTTGTTAGCCTTTGTTGCAACAACATACCCTGCCTTTGTTGTTGAAAGTGCAACAACCTTTTGCAATTTTGAAATCCAACTTATTGATGTTCCACCTATAGTTTAAACATACCCTATGTTTCTCCTCCTTCTATCTTTATCACATGCCATATCTGAATCAACATATCCCTATAGAATGGTGTATGAACCTCCAAAACATAATGAATGAGTAGCAATATCTCTCAAATACCTCAGAATACACTTTACTGGCTCCCAATGTTCTTTACCCGGATTGTGCATATACATGCTCACAACTCCCATTGCATGTGCAATATCTAGTCTTGTGCAAACCATCGCATACATCAAGTTGCCAACTGTTGATGAATAAGGGACTCTGGACATGTATTCTATCTCATCCTGTGTCTTGGGACACATTTCCTTAGT
>CBVK0102354109.1:0-14751 GCA_900067695.1 Picea abies
CATAAACTTAACCATAGTCTTTAAAAGATCAATTTCAGATCAAGTGGTATCAGAGTAGGCTGACAATTGGTTGTTTGAGTTTGCATGATTACCAGGGAAAATCTAAGTCATGGTGAAGGAGAGCTTGTAGAAGGATATCCAAAGATTGGATCAAGAAAGAGTACACCTCAAAGTGAGAAGATTGCATCAGAAGAAGGACTTTCTCAAAAGGAAAGAGAGTTCTAAAAAAATTCTTTGCCATGTTGGAGATGGTAAAAGTGTTGTATGATGATTACTTGGAATGGAAGAGACCTTTTCAAGGGGAATCTTCAAAGCAAGACAAAAGTGAAGAAGGATAGGAACCTCCTAAACCTCCTTCATCTCCATCTTCTTCTTCTTCAATTTCAAGTTCCACTTCTAACACTACTTCTTTAAGAAAACATTCTCATGAACATATGCTTGATATGCCATTATTGAAACTTGATGTAAAATTTGTTTTGCCTATGTATGATGGTAAAGTTAATGTTGAGAAACTTGATAACTGGGTTAGATAGATGGAGGTATATTGTAATGTGCAACAAATCAAAGATGAGGTAACCAAAATCAGATTGGCATCGCTTCGTCTTGAAGGCACAACTCTCATTTGGTGGCAAAGTAAGATGCAACATGGAACTCAACAAGTTGGTAAGATTTTTCCATCATTGCATGATTTTATTTTCGCACTTAGAAAACATTTATATCTTTTGGGGTATAAGGAAAAGGATTTAATTGAATGGCAAAGTCTTAAGTTAAGGAAAGGACAATTGGTGCAGGAATATACAAATGAATCTTGTAAGATGGCTTTCATGTTAGATGTTCCATTGATTACACAAGAAACTCTTATGAAGTATATAGGAGGTTTGCCTGCTTATATTCGTAATACTGTATTTATGTTTGGACCTAATAATCTTGATGAGGTTTATGTACAAACAAAATATATTGAAATAGGAAAAACTGGAGTTAGTGTATCGGGGGAATCATCTTCAAAGAAAAAAGGCAAAGGCAAATGGAATGGGAAGAAAGAAAATTCAACGACAGTGAAAGAAGAGAAGCTCTCTTGCAAGCATTGTAAGAAAGAAGGGCACGCTGATGAACATTGCTAGCAATTGCACTCAGAGAAGAAACCGAAGTGGTTCAAAGAGAGGAAAGGGAGGAAAAAAGTTGCAACAACAACACAACAACAGACTTGGGGTCGGATTTAGGTGATGAGACTAAGATCACAACAGTTGGTTTGACAGGTAAAATTGGTGGTGGTTTTGATTCAAGAAGTAAATTGTTTCATATAAGGGTCATAATGAAACATACTAAGATCGATACATTGATAGATAATGGATCTTAATCTAACTTAATTTCAGAAGAAGTGGTTAAGAAATTTGGATTAAACACTAAGATGCATCACAAACCCTATTCACTAAATTGGATAAGCAAAGATCACAAATTGCCCATAACAAAACAATGTATCATAAAGTTTGCAATTACATCTAAGTATGTGGATGAAGTAATATGTGATGTGGTGCCACTAGAAACATGTGGAATGGTCTTAGGCAACCCTTATTTATATGATCGCAAAGCAATATTCTACAGGGAACATAATCAATATCACTTGTTTAAGAAAGACAATGAATATGTTGTGCATGATCATCATATTAAAGCAAATCAATCTCTTCTAACCATGGAACAATTAAAGAAGGCAGCTTATGCAAGCAATACACCTATAATTGTGCCAAGTAAAGTAGTTGATCTTAAGCATGAACATGATATTGTTGTAGGATGGGAGTTCAATCATACTTTGCTTCAAGATAAGTTAATGTCGTGTAAGCCCGTCAAACATATTGGTTCATTTTCAGTCATATTTATGATATTATCGCTGCTAATTTTTTCTACATGGATGGTAATGGATTCAGTAAGATGTGAATGAGTTCAAATGGATAACAATATGCTTTCAATTGTCATGGTTATTATGCAATTGATTATGATGCGACAGGTGCACATAACAATGTTTAAAGACAAAGGATAAGTGGGGAGGCCTATCCTGCACTTAATGTCTAGTTAATACCCTTTTGGAGGACCAAAAGGTCTTAGTGGGAAGGAATGATCCAAAATGGATCCAGGAAGGCCACAATTTCAAAGTTCTTAGAATCAGATGAAACCAGCGCCATCGTGAAGTGATCGTCGTGCCGATTTCGACAATATTTTTTTTTTCTGGAAATGGACATCGAATTCGAAAGTTATCGTGTTCTGAACTTTTACCCAAACATACAAAAAAAGTCAAAGTCAATGGTTGGAGGCTGTACTGCTGATGTCAGTAGTACGTCAACATGATGATGTGGAAGCACTAGGAGGTGACATGTGTCAGGCGAATTTGGCATTTTTAGGGCTGAGTTGGCATGGTACAGATTCAACACGTGGACTGTACGAACGCTGATGTGGTAGTCCGTACGATGACGTGGCTCAGTGCTAGTCTGACACGTGGCAGGGTATGGATGACATGTGGAAGTGACATGGAAATCTCTAGACATGACACGTGGAAGGTGTGTTGACTGTGAAGGTGAGTTGGCAGGGTGACTGGACCGACGCGTTAGCAGTACGAGAAAATCATAGGGTGACACGTGGCCCAATCACAGGGCGCGACGTGGCACCTCGGATGAGGCCAATGAGGGCTGGTTCAAATTTTTTTTTTACACTACGGAAGAATTGAAACCATGACCTATCCTCCGCCAACAACCTAACTACCACGTACTAGCCACCCGGGTGCTTGCGTTACTTGTTCAAACATGTGGGAATAATTGGTTCTAAGTTGGGTTAGCGTAGATATTGGGGGTTAGTGCCCGGTCGGTATGGCTAGTCCGTCGACCCAAGCGTTGGACCAACATATGACCAGGGCTTAAGGAGCCATTTCATGGCGCGAGATGACACTTGGACCAGTCGCATGGCCACGTGCCCTTCACATGACCTAATGCCGGGAGCTAAGGGCTAGGACCGAGCACCTGTCACACCTAGCGTTAGACACATGGTCGCTCACACGAACAGGGACCTAAAGGAAAGGGGCACACCCCTATATTTTTCCAATTTGTGGGTTTTAAACATTGGATTTGGATTTTTAATGATATTTCAACTTGATTTTGGTGGATTTTGCCCATTTTTGGGGGATCTGGAGCTCGATTTAAGGCCATATCTTGGGAGGAAGTTGGGAGGTGAACCCCAACTCAATATATATATATATATATATATAACATGTGTTTTTGACAGTCCAAGCAGGTTCAAAACATGAGAAATGCTGAAGAATTGTGAAGCTCAAGCCATTTTTATGCAGGGAAGCCATTGAGGAAGCAAACTTTGGAGGCCATTTCTGGGAGCTACGCTCATAATTTTTCAGTTCCTTCAGTTGTGTTGGATTCTTGAGGTCGAGCATAACACATCTAGACTATTTTGTAATCCATTTGATGTACTTTTAATGTATTTTTGAAGCATTGAAAATTAATAAGAAAACATCCCCCACTGAGACAAAGGCTCGGAGACGTAGGCAACTTTGTCGAACTCTGTTAACAATCTTGGCATTATGGTTTGATGTTCTTAGTGCTTATTTTATATTCTACATTCTTTATGACGGTTGCAACATGCTTTCATTAAATATTTTTCTTCTCTTCAATTTCTCAATGGTAAATCAACTCATGCATAAACTTAACCATAGTCTTTAAAAGATCAATTTCGGATCAACATTGGGTCACTTTCAATGGTTGTGCAATTCCTTCGTTTCTATAGGCAACATGATAATGTTGTACGTAATCACCTAATACAAAATAAATAATGAAGTTAGATACTGTAAAAATAAATAAATTAAAAATAATATAAGATTGAAGTATGATTTCATAAATATTAGATCATAATTCTTACCTAAACCCGAGAACAAATCCAAAACCCAATCTCCTTCATTTGAAAATGTATCTATAAGATAATTAATTAATGCTTGTGGTTTTTGATAAATGTTAACCATCTCTCATTTCAAATCTTTTTCCTTATATGTTAGCTTTCTAACCACAACATTGTATAACAATATACTACTATGAGTCTCTCCATTCTTTACATTGACAAGACTAGAATTATAAGAATCATGTTTTGTCCAGGTTGCAAGATGTATAGTCTCAAAATCACGTTTAAATGATTCTCTATTAGAGCTCTGAATACTAGGTTTGTGCCTGTAACATAAATAAGTTCAAATTCAATTAACTTGTCAATTAATAAAATTGTACTAATCTTGGTTGTGTGTCTAAATAAAATACTAGAAATCTCCAAAATGTTGATGTTGTAACTTCCGTAAATCCCATAACCACTTTATTGAAAGATTGGTAAGTATAAGGCTCAATATCATATCCAATGTTTTGGAAATTATAACCACGAGGGATATCCGCAATAACTAGGGAGTATTCCTTTTTAGGAACAATATTTGCAAGTTGTTCATAATCACCTAATATCACTTTATATTGAACAGTGTCAAGTCCATTCCAAATGTAGTGATAAAATGTGTCATCAAGTTGAACATTTTGAACATGTTTCCTTCTTTCTCTTTCAAACTTGGCTTTTTGAATAAAACTTTTGAAAGTTTCAGGTACTCCATCTGCATTCTTCTTTGTCATATTTAATGAAACAACAAACATATAGTTATATATATATATATATATAACTATTAAAATAAAATAAAATTAACTTACAAATGAATAATATGAATGTAATAAATCAACATACCTTTTTGAATGCAACAAAAAAATGTTTCAATACTGTTGAAGAGCTTGAATCTAGATAGTTGAGTTTAACATCATCCCAACTTTGTTCATTCAACATCTTGACCATTTCCTCTTGTATTCTCATATACACCTTGTGACTAAATAAAACAAAAAACAATGTTAAAATAATATGTTAAACTGAAAAAAATAATTTTCTTGTCCTAACATAAATAAAAATAACTCAACAAACTTACTTTTTAAATTCATCACACATTTCTTCCATTGATAATTCTCCCGACCTAACACGTGATAATATAGTTATGATAACTTTATCATCCTTCACTCCTTGCATTGATCTACAAGGTGTTATAGTCATATCATTTGGAAGATTTTTTATGTGAGGACCTGTATTACTTGTGCCACATATCAATGATTTAGCCTTCTTAACTCTCTGATTTTTTATACTAATATTTTCCCATAGGGTGAAGATCTCATCTATCAAATCCCATACATGTCTAGTATTAAATCCCAATTGAAAATAACTATCCACAACTCTAAATATATCACTTCCTTTGTGATTTTTTTCTTTTGTATTTTCATCATCAAGTGGGAATCCTATTTCCATAAAACATTGCTTCTGAAACTTGACATCAACATTTGATCTCTCCCCACAACATATTTCAGAAAGTTCATTAGGGATAAATCTCACCCTTTGAATGGAAGTCATAGACATTTTGTACTCATTGTTTGTGTTATGAACCCATGGCAATAACTTTGCTTCTGTATCTGTTAAACTGACATAAATTATGCATTTGACTATCTCAAAAAGAGGATTATTGGGATATTCTTGCATCAATTCTCTTCTAGCCTTTGCGGAACGATTTCCTCCAATCACATAATATTTGTAGTCAAAACATTTTGATCTATCAAATTCTTCCCTAGTAGGAACTTCGATTGGGTCAACAAGAATTGGGTAGTCAACCACATTTGTATATGGATTGTACCTAATCAATGCTTTCAAATTGTGAATATGCAAGTGATGTGGTTTTCTAATTTGATATTTTTATTGCCCTTCTATGGGTTTATAAAGTTGTTTCACATTCAACTGAAATATGTGGCCATCATCAACTAAGTTCGTTGTCCTCATTCTATTTCGAATGGCATTTTGTGTTGTTTTCATAATACCATCCTCTATATCATCACCTAGTGTTATTATTTCTCTGCTACCTTTAGGACTTTCACTATAATACTTTGAGCTAACAATGGCTTCTTGAACATTATCAACATTTGTTTTCTTCCTCTTCTGATTTAAATGTGTTTCATATAAATCAATGATTTCTTCATAATTAATAGGAATATACTCATCATCAACCATCACTCTTTTGCATTTATCTTGTTTATTCTTTTTGCGAGAAGGAATGATAACCTCATCGAGACCAATCTCAACAAAATCTTCATTGCACATGTTCTAATTCGGCATAATAAAAATATATATGATCTCCATTGTTGTCTTGCTTGTCTTTAACAAACCAAGAATATTCCAATTTGTTTTCACCTTCCACATATTTCCACTCTCTAACATTCTTCGTTGCCCTTGATAGCTCAGGTGTTATGTTATCATTTTATTGCCTAACATTCATGGAGGTTGCAGTTGCAATTTTGGATGCCATTATTGCAGGTCGTGATCCAGATATATTCATAGATAATCTCTTTCCTGCCATTTTTCTATAAGATAAAAAAATTAAATTAGGCCTTTTACATTATAATAAACTAAAAAAAAGCATTGAATATAAGAACTAATTTAAAAAAAATATTAAATTTTTTGACCCATATTTAATTTTTTTTGACCCATGGAGTTATTAGGCTTATGTCGGGACCGTGCCTTGGCTATGGGGGGGCTGGGGCGATGCCCCCATGAACAAGCCTCAGACATTGCCCAATAACCACCATGGGCCAAAACTAAAAAAAATTAAGTAAAAAACAATAAAAAAACTATTTTTTTTTTTTACAAAACTATACCTAAATTTGACTTTTTTTTCTTTTCAAAAAATCGTTACTTTTTTTTTGAAAAAAGTCTCAATTTTTTAAAAAAGTTGGGTTTTTTTTAAGAAAAAATTAGAAAACATCTAAAAAATTTTAAAGTTTTTTAATTTTCCCATGAAAAATTATTATGTGATTCAAAGATAATCTTATAATTGTTGTTTTGGTAAATGGGAAGAATTTAAAAAATAACTAACCTTTGAAATGCTAGATTCTCCTCGAATGTCTTCTCGATGTTTATCCCTTGCAATGATATAAATTACTGTTAGTATAACAAATGTGGGATAAATAAAAATTAGGTATATTGTTTACATATATACCTAATTTTTTTTTTTTTTGGGGGGGAAGAATTTAGAGGGAAAAGATCATTATGCAAGTTATAAGAATGTCATTGGGAGGGTGAGCATTTGTATCATTCTATGTTCTTAGAGAGAAGGGATGGCTTCGTCAGATAAATAAGATTTTATTTATGAGACATCAACAAATTGTTCACATATCTCTTCTCTTGGGACTAGGAAATGTGATAGGAATGCTTGTAATGCAAATGAGACATCGTATTTTTCAGCTAATCAAAGTTTTGATCATAGTGCAAGCAATTTTATTCAACATGTTCCTCATGAAAGTCCTAAATCAGAGGACTTTGAAGGCATCGATGATGAAGTGGAGGAATATGATGGTGATAAATCTATTCAACAGTTTAATAGTAATGAAAATAATCAAAATGTAGGTCAAAGTGGAGACTATGATCAACGTTTAAATGATTGGGATGAAAATTTTCCTCCAAGTGAGGAGTTTCAGGGTACCGATGAATATTTCTAAGGAACCAATGAATATGACGGAGAATTTCCCTCAAGTATAAATTTTAAAAGCAATGAAAATGATTATGACAATGGTGGACACTCTTTCCCGAGTGGGAATTTAAAGAAATCAATTTTGGTGATGATGAATTTCCTCGAAGTGAGGATTTTGAAGGTATTGATGAAGATTTTCCTCTAAGTGAGGATTTCCAAGGCACGAATGAGGATGATGAAAAATCCCCCCCAAGTGGGGATTTTAAAAGTAATGATGACGATTATGAAAATGCTGGACAGTCTTTCCCGAATGAGGAATTTAAAAGAAGCAATGTTGGTGATGATGATTTTCCTCTAAGTGAGGATTTTCAAGGTATCGATGAGGATAATGAAGATTTTCCTCCAAGTGAGGATTTTCAAGCCAGTAATGAAGATGATGAAGAATATCTCTCAAGTGGGGATTTTCAAAGTAGTGAAGATGATTACGCCATTGTTGGACACTCTTTCCCAAGTGATAAATTAAAAGACAACAATGTTGATGATGTTGATTTTCCTCCAAGTGAGGATTTTCAAGATACTGATGAAGATTTTCAAGACACCAAGCAGGATGGTGAAAATTTTCACTCAAGTGGAGATTTCGAAAGCAATGAAGATGATTATGTCAATGGTGGACACAATGTTGATGATGATGTTCTCAATTACTCAACTGCAACAAATCAAGGTGATCGACATTCTCTAGTTCAGTCTCTTAATAATGTTTTTCTTGATCTTCCTTCTAGTGATAAGGAAAATCCTTCTAGTGAGGATGATGAAATAGTGGAGACATTGCAAAGAAACATTGTGTCTAGGAACACGACTAGAAATTTTTATATCAATCCAAATCATTCTAGTTATACAAGGTCTAGGAAATAATTTCTCACTAAATCAATTTCCATAAGTGAATCGATTTCAATTGAAAGTTGTCAAAAGAATTGTTTGAAAAGCATGGACTACATGTATGCCTTGAATAAAAGGAAGCCATATTTGTAAATGAATAAGAGCATGAAAAATTAATATTTGATGGGATGCATGATATCCACCAATACAAGATATGATTATCACATTGGGAATATTTTACTTTGCAGAAAGACTTTCAAAAAAATTCACTTAATTGGTAATCTTCGTCTATCAAGAATCTAGACAAGGTTGGAAAAAGATCCTTCATTTTATTCAAAGGTAGATCATGGACGAGAGAGTGGGCCATTGAAAAACACTACATTATCATGGATGCGTGATTTATTTTCCAAACATGGAGAGTGTATGCCAGATAGAGACACAATACATATTCCAGATAATTTCTCAAGGAGTGAAATCTACAACTTGTACAAAGGATATGCTGAAGGTGTTGAAGAAAATGGTAATTTTATTATATATGCATATTTTACAAGAATATGGAGAAAACAATTCAACAATGTATGTATTCCTAAGAAGTCAAGGTTGGGGATTTGTAGTATACATGCTACTCTTAAATCAAGAAGAGATAAATCTGAAGGGGCTAAAAGAGGTATGCATTTACTATTTTTTTTTATAAATTGAATAGTTATCAACTACGAAAACATATGATCAATATTTTAATTTTATGTCATGTGCAGATTCCATAGCCAAAGCACTTCAAGAACATCAGAATCAATAATCAAGTGAAAGACAAAAGTTTTACAAACATTAAAAGAAGTTTTATGATGCTCCAAAAAAATATTTAGGTATGATAACTGATGGCTTGGACCATAAGAAAACACTTCTACCACATTTTGTTCGTAAACCCAAAAATTTACATGAAGATAATTTCATTCAGTTTCACTTGGTTGGTTGTATGGTTTTCAATGGAAAAATATGTCCAAGGGTTTACTTCACAACTCCAAATATTCATAATGATGCAAATTTGACCATCACCATAATTCATCATGTGCTCACTCACTGGTCTGGAAATCTTCCTTAAGTTCTCTATCTACAGTTGGACAACACTAGTCGTGAAAATAAAAATCAAATTGCGTTTGGATATCTAAACATAGTTGTTGAAATGTGAATCTTTCAAAAGGTGAAAGTTGGTTTCTTTTTTGTTGGACACACTCATGATCATATTGATCAAATGTTCAGTCGTTTTTCAGTAACATTGAAGAGGAAAAATGTTGGAAACCTACCATCATTGATTGAATGTATTAAGAAAGCATACATTCCAGAGCCTCTTTTTCATATATTAGAAGAAACTGTTGACATGCGAAGATTTATTTAGGGACCGCATCGTGACGAAAAATGTATTGAGCAACTTAATGACATTAGCTTCCAACATCAGTTTGTTTCAAAAAAATTGATGGGAAAACACTTATACGGGGAAAGCGGTATTCAATTACTACAAAATGGGGGCCTTCATCAGGTTTATAACTTTTGAAGTTCATTCCAGATCGTCCAATATTTGCATCAAAGTTATTATTTTTACAATCAGTTGCTGAAATCTATAATGCATGGAGGCGTAATAGAGATGTAGATTATTTTGAATTCCTGGAAGAAATAAAAAGGTCCATTAAGGATACATATGAGTACTTTGATGTTGTTGATTCTTTTTGGTGGGAGTCTTTTTTCAATATTCAAACTAACACAATTTCAAGCTCAACAAATGAATATACAATGTTGAAGACTCCATTTCATTGACCACAAAATATGCCGAATGAATCTGAAGAAACAACATTGTTGAATTTCAACAAGAATATCAAGGTGCTATTGAGTTTACACAAGTAGAGGAAAGAGAAATGTATATTGGTTCGTGAAGGTCACATGCACAACATGAAGCCATGGAATACCTTTGCAGGGGTTCAATACAAGATATTAAGGAGGGTAGGATGATTGCATTTTTAACAACTGAAGATCCACATGGTTATCCATTTTGGATTGGAAAGGTTATAAAGATTGAGAAAGAAAATGATGTTATTGCAATTGAAGTGCATCCGTATGAAACAAGTACACGTCCATTCAATGGTGTGTACAAACCATAGATGGTGGTTGAGAAACATGCCAATAGAAAGAGAAAAATAAAGGGTCAAAATACAACTCGTCGGTGCACTAACCTCTTAAAATTAGATGATGTTAACATGTTTATGACTTCAATTTGACAAAGAGAGGAACTCTTCCCTCCAAGACAACAAAGATTATCAAGAGGTTGTTACCACAAGAAATAAATGCAAGATGGGAGTCTGTTGAACCTAGTCATAGATCTAAAAGGCATTTGACATCTGAAATGTTGGGCATGCATGTAGACTTAGATGATGCATTCATCGACACTAGAAAAGAGTATGGATCATCTACATCTCCATCCAATCATTTATCTGAAGACAATGTAGACTCTGATGGTATTTCATAAACCATGAGTCAATCTGAATAAGTGTATGAAACATTTTATATATTTTTGATCCATATGATGTTTGTATGGTAACTAGAAATGAGCATTGAACTTACATATGATCTTACATGAAGTTATGAATCTTTTTATTTTATTTTTATGTTTTATGACTTATATGTTTTGATTATGGATAATATAATAAAATTTCTTAGTTCATATGTTTTGAATATGGACAATATAACAATACTTTTGAGAAATAATTTATGTTTCATTCAATGTAACTTGTATTTACTTTTTTATTATTAAAAGTAAAGAAATTATTAAAAAGTGACGTTGAATTTTTAAAGTATATTTTGATATTTTCATGACATTATGTATTACCTTGTGCTTTGAGTGATAATACGATTTAAAAAGTAAACATTTAAGGGTTGATTTTATGATCTTGTTTACAGTAATGATGAGTTATTTTACCACTTTATAAAAATGTGTCATTTTCATACCCCAATTTTAGAATGGGTGCTGCCGATAGCAGTACTTTTCAATTTGATGGTTGATTTTGAGGTTTTTGTTTTAATGGTACCAAGTGCTAAAAATACGATTTCAAATTATCTAAAGTTTTAATGTTTTGATTTTTATTTTTTTCAAATTTTTTTTTTTTTAGGGTGTTGATTTTAAGGTTTTTCTGAGCTACTGTTTGAGTTTTGAAGGCCATGTTTGAAAAATGTTGTAATTTTGACCCAGTTTAAAAAAATGGTGCTACCGGTAGCACCACTTTTTGATTTGGCGGTTGACTTTGATGTTTTTAATACAAAAATATGGGGTTTTTGGGCCAGAGTTCTCGTTTTGAGGTCACAATTCTCATTAAGTCTGTAACTTTGTTACGACTCGACTATAAGTTTTGATCCAAAATTTGATAGTAAAAAGTATAGCATTTTAAGGCTGCAATATGGATGATGTTTCTACCCTCGTTGACAATGAAATTCAATATACCCAATGGTTCTGGGGTAATGTCTTTCTATTTTCCTCTGTCACCAACGTTGCCTCATATCCCTAATAATTTTTGCATTTTTTTAATTAGCGGTATGTGATTGCCGCGCTAGTAAGTCACTACAGATGAATTGTGGAAACAATTGGCATGCCGGTTCTGCATAATGCCTGTTGATTTCGATTCGAAATGCACCAGAAAGGAAGTCGGTTTGGCATACTGCGTATTCATAGATGTATAGGTAGCTAATAATGTGGAATGAAATTTAAGGATTGATAAAGAGTAGAGCAGGGCTCGTTGGAAACAAAAAAAAATTAATAGTTGTGGTTGGATACTACTTTGTGGATGCATTCAGACCGTTGGCCCAATTTGAGCGAAGAGAAATCATAATTTTGCTAGTGCTTTAGCGGTGGGAAGAGAGATATTGATCTTGTCGTCTCTGATTTGAAATAACTTAGGCTTTCTCACTCTGGTGAAGGGAATGACCAACTTCTCGGATATTGGGAATGGGGCTGCAACCAATGTTTTGACCAACCTTCTGAAAAAGGTTGTTCAAGAGGTGAAAATGGTCATTTCTTTGCCTCAAGAGGTCAACGACATGGAAGCTCAAGTTCAACGTCTCAACAATGTAATAAATGATATAAACATAGATCTTTCTTGAGAACAAAGGAACCACATAATAATAGTGAAGAAGTGGTTGGATAAGGTGGACAAGGCCATCAACACTTCTATGTGTATTAGCAATGAGTAGCAACAACAAAAAAATTTCCTTGGTTGCTTCCCTAACTACTTTTTCCGCTACATAATCACCAAAGATATCAGAGATTGGAAACTGAAAGTTGATCAACTCCACCAAGAGAAGTAGACCGATTTTCCTCCAAGAAGGGAATACAAGGACTTTAATCTGCCCACCTAGATACCGATTCAAATACCCAGACCTGGTTTCATTGGAAATGAAATACAATCTACATAGTCAAAATTGTCTACTATGAGCAGCATGGGTTGTGGCCTACAGATGGTAGTAAACAGTCCGCAATAAACTGTAGAAGAAATTGCATGCCGTGTCATTATAGAAAATGATAGAGGTGGTAGGGCATTTGAGGCAGTGGGGCACTTGAGGAGGAACAACTGGAGTGGAGATAAATGTCAAGGAGAATTGCTGACGAAATTGCAGGTTATTCGTGTCATGCATGGATAGGTTACGAACATACAACGAAGGGATCAAAGAAACCCTCCCCTTAAAGAATGCATTCGTCATAATTATGCATTTCCTTTTAATACATGCTTTTCACAACACAATCAACCCATGAAAACATAACAACTACACCACAATCATATGCATTTACTAGTCATGCCTTGGCCTTGAGATCCACACTAGGAATCCATACACACACATTTACACTATTTACACATAGGGTCATTTAACTAGCCTACATGGCTTGATTTCTTTCACACAAACCACATCATTTACAAATAATGCATGGTTTGGTATATTATACCCCAAAGGTCAAAACCAATATATTATACAAAGGTGTTGTACCCTCAAAACCCCCCTAAGTTTTGAGCAAAACTTGGGATCCCTTCTTCTTTTTGGAATTTATAATGATCTTATCTCCTCATTGCCTTTCAACCTTGGTTTCTTTCAATTCTTTTGAAATGAATAAGTTAGAAGAGCCTCCATGATTCACTTGCTTAAATTATGACTCAGTTTCATTCATTCTTTTGACTTGAACAAATGTTTTTCTTTAATAGGTTTCTAACTTGCTTACTTTTCGAATTTTGCTATGATTTCCCAAATTGGGCCCATTTCCTCATCTTTTTCTTTTTCTTGTTTTCCTTTAGTTTGATCTCCTTTTCTTTTTTTTATTGAAATTTCTTTTCTTTTGAATCCAATTTTTTTTGTTTAAACTCTTTCAATTCTCTTTTCTTCCTTATATTTCTTATTCGAACTTTCCCCCTATGATTTCCAAGTTGGGCCTGATTGTCAAATTGGACCTCATTTTTCATGTTGCTCGCATTCTCCTTTCTTGATTTCAAAATCATGTCATATTTCAACATTAGGTCCCTTCTATTATTTTTTTGAATGCTCTTTCTTTTCTTTTCAAATTATTCTTATCTTCAAACTTTCCTTCCCTTAATTTCTCTATTGATCTCGACTTAAAAAATTGGGCCTTAACTGCACCATCCTTCACTGAGCTTTGCCTCGATTTTGAGATTGACCCTGATTTCCAACTTGGGGCCTTCTATCATCATTTGAACTATTCAAAATTTTCATTTTTGTTCAATGATTTTGTATTTTTTTACCTTCTCTTTGAGCTTTGGGTTGAACCTTGGAAGGATATATTCTTTAATCAATCCAAATATTCAAAACAAACCCTCCTATCACCAAAGTTCTTGCAATATTGGTTCAATTTGGTGATTGAGCCTAATCTTCTAAATCAGGCCTTCCCTCATTGAAAGATAGTGAGAAGGGGTCTTGATTATTAAATCAGACTCGATTTCAAGTCAACCTCCCTTGTGAACAAATTTTGTTCCCCTTTTTGATTTTCTTCGAATCCTCCTTGCATCCTTTAAACTCTTGCTCCCAAACATGAAGCCTTGCTTTCAAAAATATTTGGAGCTCGATTGTGATCGACGAGATTTTCAAAATCAGACCTTCGTTCCACTAAATGCTCATAATGCATAAATATTCCTACTCAGTTTAAAATTTTGATTCAAGCCTCCTCCTCACAAACCCTTGCTCCAATTCCATGATTGGGCCCGATGGCTAGATTGATCCATGGTGAGATCGGAAGAGCGTCGTGTAGGGAAAGAGTGTAGATCTCG
>CBVK0102354145.1:0-14460 GCA_900067695.1 Picea abies
GGGAGGTCTTTCTCTTGAGATTATAGCAAAGGATTGTTGGGTTTTCTTCCCTTGTTGAGAAGGGTTTCCCAAGATATTTCTTGTGATCTTGTGCAAGGTATTTCTTCTTGTGATCTTGGTTATTGCAGCAATTGTTAATGGTGTAGCTGCATTTGTCTATGGTTCAAGTCAATGCTAAAAATGAATTAAACCTCATGCTTGAGCCTAGCATAGTGAAAATTCAACATGGTATCAGAGCGTAGGTCTTGAAGAAGCCATTGCACAAGCCTTCAAAGCAAGTCGTCCTCTTTCTGCAAAACCGTACAGCCCTCCTAGGATTTCTAGAAAATCCGTACGACCCTCTCTTTTTGGGTGATCCAGCACTTAATACTTGGACGTTGGGGCTAAAAATTGCATAGGAGTGTACGGCATCCTTCGACGCACCTCCAACAACCTTCAAGGGTTTCACAATTTTCTGCAGAAATTTCAAAATTAGGGTTTCTGCAGCTCATTGAAGGAGCTCTTCAGCTCACCAGTGTTCTTCTAACTTTCAAGGCTTATTGTTGGCAATCATAAGCCCAACAAAACCTAAGGTTGCTAGCCTAGCCTAGCCGATGGTTTTCTAGCCCAGTTGGCAAGGGTTTGTGAAGAATCTAAAATATGATGAACACAACTATGATGGAAGACTTGCTTGATGGATCAAGCAAATACAGTTCCTGGAAGCCAAGACTTCAGAGAGATGAAGACATCAAAGAAGAAGCCTTCTTATTCATTCCAACACTCTCAGGTATGGTTCCTACTAATGATGATACTTGGTTAATTGATAGTGGTGCCTCCAGGCACATGACCGGTTTTAGAGATCACCTAACTAATCTTGTTGAGAAAGAAACCAATCTACATGTTGTCCTTGGAGACGATGCCAAATATAATGTGAAAGGGGTTGGAACTTCTACCTTCCAATTAGATTCTGACATGAATCTTCAGCTAAGTGAAGTACTATATGTACCTAGGATGAAGAGGAACCTTGTCTCCATTTCTGACTTAGAAGACAAAGGCTACAAGGTTACCTTTTCTGAAGGAAAAGTTCTTGCATGGCACAAAGACTCACATATAAATTCTGCCAAAGTAATTGGTGCTCGAGAAAGCAGCTTATACAGATTGACCATCAAACCAGTCCAAGCCCTCTTACATGATACTATCAATGTGAGTGAGCTATCTCATAGGAGACTTGCTCACATTCATTTTAGAGCTCTTCCAGCTCTAGGGAAAATGGTAACAGGTCTTCCAGAGATACAGATTCAACATAAAGGTGTTTGTAGATGTTGTGCCCTTGGCAAGAATGTCAAAGGGTCCTTCTTGAGCAATAACAATAGATCCAAGGAAATCTTGGACTTGATACATTCAGATGTATGTGAGCCAATGATTGTTGCCTCCCTGAATGGATATTTGTACTACGTACTCTTCATAGATGATCACTCTCGAAAAACTTGGATTTACTTCCTGAAGAACAAGCATAGAGTCCTTACAAAATTTCAAGAATTTAAAGCTCAAGTTGAGAACCTGACCGGAAGAAAGATCAAGGTACTAAGATCAGATAATGGAGGAGAATACACATCCAAGGATTTCAGCAATTTATGTATTGAAGTAGGGATCAAGAGGGAGTACACAGTTCCTTACAACCCTCAGCAAAATGGGGTTGCAGAGAAGAAGAATAGAACCATCAACGAGGCAACCAAAGCGATGATACATGATCAGAGTCTACCTATGACTCTATGGGAAGAAGCTTGCATGACAGCAGTGTATGTTCAAAACAGAAGTCCTCACCAGATTTTGAAGAACATAACTCCTAAAGAAGCCTTCACCGGAGTGAAGCCTGAGATCGGACACTTCAGGATATTTGGGTGCCCAGTATATTTTCATGTACCCAAAGAAAAGAGATCCAAGCTAGACCCTTCAGGGAGAAAAGGTACATTTGCAGGATACAGTGAATCTTCGAAGGCATATCATATCTACATCCCTGGTCAAAGACAAATTGAGATAATCAGAGATGTTATCTTTGAAGAAGAGATAGCCTTTCAAAGATCCAGATCTCAGATGGAGATTGACAATGAGACAGTACCTTCTCCCCCTTCAGCAGTTCAGAGGGAGACAAACATTATTCCAGTTGATCCACTTGTTCCAGTTGCTCCAATTGATATCCCCAGAGATACTGCAGTAGGGCATAAAAGGCCAGCCTCGGCTCGACAAACTCTACAAGAGGCAGAGGGAAATGCAGCCCCTCAAGGCACATCCCGAGAGAGCAAGAGACCAAAGAGATTTTTGAGCTATCTTTCAACCATGAGCCACATCAATGATTCTGAGCCTTCTTGTCATGGAGAAACGACAGGTGAGCAGGTATGGCAAGATGCCATGACTGAAGAATATCAGTCCATCTTAAAGAATGATGTATGGGATATTATTCTAAGACCAGAAGGGAAGTTTGTAGTGACTTCCAAGTGGATCTATAAGATCAAGCATGCAGCCGATAGAAGTATCGAGAAATACAAAGCGAGATTTGTAGCCAGAGGATTCTCACAAGTAGAGGGAGTTGCCTATGATGAGACATTTGCTCCAGTAGCCCGATACACTTCCATCCGTAGTATCATTGCACTAGTTGCATCCATGGGTTGGAAACTACATCAGATGGATGTAAAGACAGCCTTTCTCAATGGTGAGATTGAGGAAGAAATTTATATCGAGCAGCCAGAAGGATTCGTGATACACAACAAGAAATCTCATGTGTGCAGGTTGAAGAAAGCTCTGTATGGACTAAAGCAAGCACCTCGTGCTTGGTATGAGAAAATGGATAGATTCTTGATGAGTTTGGGTTCAGCAAGAGTGTTGTTGACCGAAACCTATACTATCATATTGTTGGTAACGAGTGCTTAATCTTGGTCCTATATGTGGATGACCTATTCCTCATCGGTTCACAGAGACTTGTTGTTGAATGCAAGCAAGCATTGACTGTTAAATTCGAAATGAAGGATATGGGTATGATGCACTATTTCTTGGCACTAGAAGTATGGCAGAGGACTGATGATATTTTCCCGAGTCAAGGAAAATATACAATGGAGATATTGAAGAAGTTCGGTATGACAGAGTGCAAATCCATGCCTACACCGATGGTAATGGATTTGAAGAAAATGAATGATGCTTCTATTAATTCAAGCGAGATTGATCCACATTTGTACCGATAGCTGATTGGATCATTGATGTATCTTGTTAAAACCAGACGTGATATATGTTATGCAATGAATGTACTTAGTCAGTTCATGAGTCAGCCGAGACAGACTCACTGAATAGCAGCAAAGCATGTATTGAGATATCTACGAGGCATAGTTGGATATGGCCTGAGATATGCCTCCAGTGTAGACTTGAGCTTGCAAGGATATGCCAATGCAGATTGGGCAGGAAGCGTAGTGGACCGAAAGAGCACATTCGGTTGTTGTTTTACCTTCGGATCTGCCATGGTTTCCTCGTGCAGCAGGAAACAGAGCTTTGTTGCCTTAAGTACCGCAAAAGCAGAGTACATAGCATTGAGTGTGGCAGTGCGCGAAGCAGTGTGGCTTCGCAAGCTCCTGACAGATTTATTTGATCATGAGATGGATCCTACCATTATTCATTGTGATAACCAAAGTTGTGTGAAGCTCTCTGAGAACCCTGTGTTTCACAATAGATCGAAACATATTGAGATAAAATATCATTATATCATAGACATGGTGCAGAGGAAAGCAGTACACGTGCAGTACCTTCCTACACATGAGCAGATTGCAGATATCTTCACCAAACCACTTGCCAAGACGAAGTTCGAGTACTTCCATTAGAGACTTGGCCTGCTGGAGAATGCCTCCCTAGCTGAGAGGGAGTGTTGATGATTACAGTTGCGTGAGACATCCTCCAAAACACAGACTGAGTGAGTCGGCCTGTGAGAGAGCCCATGAGTTGGGTGTGCCCATGAGATGGGTGTGTCGTTCCTCTCTGAGATGGAGATGGAACGGTGTGTGCCCCTGTGTGGGGAAGATGCCCATGAGTTGGGTGTGTCGTTTCTCTCTGAGACGGAGATGGAACGTTGTGTGCCCCTGTGAGGGGAAGATGCCCATGAGAAGGGTGTATTGTTTGAGATGAAACGATGTGTACCCCTGTGAGGGGTGAAGGAACCCATGTGATGATTTTATTGTTCTCCTCTATGTAGAGACTTGAGACGATGTGGTACTCCAGATGATTCTCTTGTGAGACTCAGTGAGATAGAGATCAATTGAGTAGGACGTCCCTGTGGCTGAGCACAGGTGGACGTGATCCTAGTGGTTGAGCACTAGTAAGTGTGTGTCCAGATGATTCTCCTGTGAGACTCAATGAGATAGAGATCTGTTGAGTTGGATGTCCCTGTGGTTGAGCACAAGTGGACGTGCCCCTAGTGGTTGAGCACTAGTGGGTGTCTAAGAACCCTTGCTATATTTTCTAAGAGTTAGATTTACATGTAACCCTAATTGTGATGTAAGGGGCATAGGTCGACCCCACCATAAAGTGAAAGATAATTAATGTAAAAGATAATTAATATGGTAATTATTAATTATATTATGAGTTATTGAGGTTGGCCCTGTTGTGCCAATAGACACCACTTTTGATGTGTCCAGTCTAATATAAATAAAGGTGATTTCCCCATTGAGGAAAGACAACACACATGTGATTTTGGAAATTTCAGCAAGTACATGTTATAGGGCTGAAGTGTGCACCTCTCTTGGGTGCTAGCCTTCTTGGTTTTTGAGAGCACCCTTTTGTGTGCTAGGTCTATGGTGTGGGAGGTCTTTCTCTTGAGAATATAGCAAAGGATTGTTGGGTTTTCTTCCCTTGTTGAGAAGGGTTTCCCAGGTTATTTCTTGTGTCCTTGTGCATGGTATTTCTTCTTGTGATCTTGGTTATTGCAACAATTGTTAATGGTGTAGCGGCATTTGTCTATGGTTCAAGTAAATGCTAAAAATGAATTAAACCTCATGCTTGAGCCTAGCATAGTGAAAATTCAACAACATGGTCCTTTGGAGGACGTCCCATGCTTTCACCCAGGACGTTGTGCATTTATTACAGGATATGGCACATGTGATATAGAGTGTTGGTTCACCTAATGACTTGACACATTCAGACTTACCCTCCCACGTCTCCTAGACCTTGGACGATGGACAGATGAGCCCTCCTTTTGCAGATATGATCATATTGGTTGGCAGATGGGTAGGCAGCCCACACTTTGGACAGTGCACCTCAGAGACTTATGAAGCTTTGGATAGAGGATGTTGCACGTGGAGAATATTGAGCAGCCCTTGGAGAGTTGATGAGACCCCTTGCCACCTTAGAAGCTGGCCTTTCTCACCCTGAACATTGAACTCCTTGATGATGACGTCAAGCGCTAGGGTTACTTGATGATGATGAGGCTTGGGCTTGAGACCTTGATGATATGACACGATCCTTGATGAGAAGACACACCTTCCACCTTGCTTGCACCACTTGATGATGAGGCATAGCCTTTGGAGGCTTCTTTCACCCTGTTAGAGCATGAAGTCACCCACACATGTGACTTTGAAGGGCATATTTTGGTGTATTAGCATGTTTTTATATTGTTTGAGACTATTTGAGGGATTAGCCTAGACCTATCTCACTTGTATCATGGATGAATTATTGTTTTAGGAATTATTGTGGACATATGCGCTAGGGTTGCCTCATATAAAGAGGCTAGTGCTCCATTTTATCAAATTGTAACTCACACTTGTGATTCATCATTACTACTTGTCTTCTCTCTCTATTTTTGCTATGGAGCTCTTGTGTGCACTTTTGGAAGGATGATCTTCTTGGATGCTTTGCCTTATTTTGTGGACGAATCTTGAACTAACATTTCCTCATGCATAGCGCTTGATCTAGTAAGTGATCTTCTTCAAGTTTTAATGATTGTTCATGGTATATTTGTTGCATGTTACCTTGTATGCTAGTTCCAATTTTGTTAGAAACCCTAGGAGGGATTAAGATTGTTTATCCCCCTCCCTATTTTCATTCATTTTGATTTGTTGAAGCATTTAAGACCTAGTCCAGGGGTTACAATTATTTATCCCCCTAGGGTTTATCTTCAGTAGTTCAAGACCTAGGGTTTATGATGGTATAACCTCTAGGGTTTGACCTAGTTCAATTGAAACCTAGTTGCTAAAGCTAGAAAAGAAAACGACACCTGGGGTTTATGATGGTATAACCCCTAGGGTTTGTTTTCAAGAAGTTTTGGCTTGGTTTTATGATGGGATAACCCCAAGACTTGACCTTCAACCTCCCCTCTTGCATTTAGCAATCTTCCAAGAGTTTGCTTTCACTCCATTTGCCCAAAGGAAAGGGAAGAAAACGGCACTAGTCTTCTTACTCATAAGTGTTTGCTAACCCTGATAAACTCACTCTCTCTCAAAGACAATTTGTTGGGTGGATGCTTCATCACATTCTTGTGCTAAATCCAACTCAACAACTTGCAAACTTACTCTCTTATTTGTTGTTGTTATAAAGGAAACTTATCTCACACACGCAAACCAATTATATTGTCGAAACGCTTCCTAACCTTTCACATTTCCCTAGACCTAGCCTATGTCACAGGGTTCGCCGAACCTGAACCTTGAGGTTCGAAGTTCGGCGAACCTCAAAACAATGTTTAGGTTCGGATGAGGTTCGGCTGAGGTTCGATTCAAGTTTGCTCGATTCGATTCAACCAATGAAATGTACCCTCGAACCTACATACAACCATCAAATGTGCAGTCGAACGTCGAGGTATCTCTCCGGGATCCCACGGGCTACAACTAATGGCACACATAGCTATTTTATATATATTTTTTAAATTTATATAGTCGAACCTCATCCGAAAATTCGAACCCGAATCAAACCTAATCCTTGTTGAACCCGAACCATGTGACATAGGACCTAGCCTATCCTTTGAGGTGACCAAGAAAGGGGCCATAGGCTTGGCTAATCTTGCTATAGGATCCCTTGAGGTCATCAGGGAAGCCTCCCTTGTTTTGGAACCCTCCTTCACTAAAACGAGGGGAGTGTTTACTAGGGTGACAGTGGTAGGTATTCCTAGTTTGTTACACTTGTTTGCCACTTGTGAAGGCTTTGCACAAATGACAGATTTTGTGATAACAAGGTTAATTTTCCTGAGTGCCATCGTCTGAAATTTAACAAGACGCTCAAGAATACTAGATCAGGGCATATGTTCACTCCAATTTTGATGAAAAGTCCAATTTTAATTTTTTTGTGTATTTTATCTTTCAATGATATTGTTCTTATTAACACTAAAGTACAATCACATGCATTTGAAGTTATAATCTATATAAGCAAATTGTAAAGTCATGATTACGTAGTTGTGATTAGCAAGTACCAATTAGGAAGTCATGATTAGATGGGAGGTAAGGGTCATTACCTCATTGAGTGTGCAGTAGTGTTACATTGGGACATATCCCTAAGGTTAGGAAATGCACTACCTTCACTTCCTGCACAAGGATACTCCAAGGGGGATATTCCTCCACATCCCCTTTTGAGAGGAATGCACCAAAAGACACAAGGGAATACCCCCTTCAAAAAAAGAAACGCTCCCACCTAAAAGTTCACACTCTCACATCCACTTTGACCAATTTTGACAATCTCTAAACGAAAAAAAAAATACATTAATAACTATGTATATACTATACATTTTAATCTAATGCTTAATTCTTCTTACCCCCGTCAATTCTCCTCCACAACCACCTCTCATTTTCATGTGTTGTCGCCATGAAATTTCCAAGTTTTTGTAGCGTGAGGGGTCGAGTTTTGGCGCGGTGCCATGAGGGAGAGCATGGTTGGGAGAGTTGTGTGCATCGTGTTATAAATTGGGTGAACTGTAAGGCTATGTGGGCACGACAAAGTGAGGCAGACCCAATGAGGGAGAGTCAAGACCTCTAGCCTGTGACTACTAGGTGTTGTGAATTGAAAACCTTGTTGTTGGATGTTGTGGACTACTAGATAGTGTGGACCGCTTGAACAATGGAGACTTCGTTGTTGGATATTTAGTTATTGTGGATACAAATAAAACTTAATAGCTCAAGTGTTTGCCATACTTTGTTGTTGGGTATTGTGGATACAATGAATACTTCTTCCTTGTTGTTTCTAGATAGTAAATACCTCAAACATTTGATATTACCTTGTTGTTGGTTGTCACTTCACTATTGGAAGAAAATACTTAGAACACAGTACTGTTGGACTTGTTATCTTCCTATTGTGTGCTAGAGATTGCATTGTTGGGTGTGCATTTTCCATCTTCACGAGCTCAAACTCCTAATATATTTTTATGTTAATAGTTTATGTATCAATTCTCATACATTTTCATTCTAATATTTTAGTATTTTGCGTGGGGTCCCATATGTCGAAAACCGCAACATCCCCTATGGCATTCCCTATAACTTGGGGGGTGCTTCCACACATCCCCCAAATGTGTTTCCCTGCTCCCATGTCCCCCGGCCCAGAAACGTGGTGGAAAACTAGTGTAAAGGCCCCTATTTTTCAAATCTATTATCATCACAATTAGAGACATCATTGTTTTTATTGTGCTCCATACCTCTAAATTGTTGATCATGGTGTACCTATGTATGTAAATTGGTGATCTCAATAAAAATTGTCTTTCTTTGTACCCTCTTAAATATTGCATTGTGTAGTTCAACTTATAAAAGTCACATGCACATACATTTTATATTCCATTGCCATTAAATTAAACTTGATGCCACAAGGAAAAATTTATGCTCAACACATAGTAAATCAAGGTTTATATGACACAATTAGAATACAAAGGTCCACCTCATATGGAAATGTTTGTTTTGTTCCATGAGGGTGTGAATCAAAGTACCTCCACTTTATACACAAAAGCTAAGTTGCATGAAAGGGGGAAACGTCTGGAAGTTTCCAAAATGGGTACGTCAGGAAACACAACCCTCCAAATATGGAAACCTTGGGGGAAACGTTGTATATATATATATATATATATAATAACACACTATCTTGCAAGAAAAAATAATGATACACATAAATGACATTTTAGAAAGAAAACCATGTCTATATTTACATGAAAAGACATGTGGCACACAGTTATAGGTGTAATGTCTTGCATGAGGACACTTGGATCAACACCAAAAATGTTAACCGATGGACATCAAGGTACATAGAGGGCTTGATGCTCTTGATTAAATGCCAGTTCCATACCCTTACACATGATACAATCCAGTGGAAACGTTGTAATCCTGCCAATCTTGAAATCCTGAAAACCATTAAGTCTGCTGAATTTTGAATGGGACCTAAAATTCTACTTTCCGCATATGAAGTTGGACCTAAAATTCTAGTTTAAGAATTTAACATTACCATTAATTAATAGGGTGGGTAAAATGGTGGTGATGTTTGGACAGATTTAAAATGTTTATTAGTGGTTAATGAAGGGATTTTTTGCCACCGAAGGGACCCACGGCCCTCTTCGCCGCTTGGCCAAGCCCGCAAATGTTGAATTTTAATGAAGATNNNNAACATTTTGGAGTGATAAGAAGAGACTGAAACCGGGATTGGGATAAATTGTAGGGTGAGAAAACACTGTGAAAAATCAACAGCAAAGAAGAAAAAATCCAGTGAAACAACTGTCATACAGGCCGAAACTCCACCGAAACGTCGTCAACCGTATCGTACAGCGTTTCCAAATCGGGAAATGTCGTACGGTACAGATGACGACGTTTCGATAGAGTTTCGTACCCGTTTCGGTGTTTTGGCAAGTTTTGGGTACTGGTACGGCACCCAGGGGGTCATTTTTCCTGCAACTTAGAACAAAAGTAACTCGTAGATGCATATTAGTCAAAATAGTGTCCAAGGTAGAGAAGTAGCATATATACCATATCAATTCCTCAATTTTTCAAAAACAAAAAATCTTCTCAAGAAAGAGCATTTGTCATTCTATTGGAGGGTTGTTCTTTTTACGAAGTTATGTTTGAGGCATTTACTAAAGAATATCTGGAATGGTGAGGGACTATTGGTAAATATTCTAAAAAATACATTGCCAAAAAAAATAGCTTGATGTGAAATATCATGGACTACTGATTTGTTGATAAGGGCAAATGAATTTAAGGTATGCCAGCTTACAAATTACCTATAATGATTGGTTTCCATTCTTAAACATCTCATAATGATTAATGATTTAGCCAATAATAGTCTGTGTGTCTTACATGACATGGCTCTAGGAACATTAATTAATGTCTAGGTATACAGGGAAAACCCCTGTGAATAACCTCATATGGACAAAAAAAAGAAATCGTGGCATCTAGTAGAACCACACTACAGCAACAACCACTATCTGCACAATGAATAAGAACCGAAACTAGATTGTCAGAACTACAAGATGAGAACGATGACCCAAAGTTGAAGCTATAAAGAAACGAATAAATTAGCAGATGACACTGATTGTAGACATTACTCAAGTAGCAAAAGCTATGAAAAACAATCTTACGAATATATTTGAAGCTCACAATGATTTTACTTTTCAGAAACAAATAAGCAAAAGAATGTGAGGAACACACAAACTGTATCATAATGATATGAACCTACAGGCAGAATGGAGTCCAATAGATGTATTACCTTTAGGGACAGAAGATTCCGGTAAAGCTCGGGATCCAAAGAAGGCAAATCGTGCAAATAGTTGTGCCTAAGGAATGCCAAAATACAAACAAAATATTTAGAAATGAGAATAAAATTAGAGTTTATATACATCTACCTAAATTCTATGAATAAAATGCATAGTCTTCTTTTTTATCAAATGTACTGTTGGATTTTAGAGAAAAGATTTTGTTTTAACTTTTCTAAAACTATCACAACCATCCAAAGCCACAAAGCAAAGATCATAATTGAAAAAATATTTAATCCAATAGAACATTTAATTCTACAATGCCTCACAAATAAGCAGACAAATTACAATACGGCTTAAAAGTTAACAATCTATAAAACATATTTTTTAAGCTAGCTTTTAGGATATCTGATAATAGGAATTTTGAACTCCCAGTACTTCTGTCTCTAAAGTTATTGTATCAAGGGTTTCATTATTTATACACTAACTTTAGATACTGAAAATTCGAGTTCCCACATGCACAAGAAGCAAGGACAATAAGTGGAAATCCATGGATGATTTAATGTCTCTCAACAACTCCTAGATACATTCAAAATAGGAAAGAGGCTCTATCATGCAACTAGATGTGTCTGATACCATCTCGCCAATGAAAGAACAGATTAAAGAAAAAATCGGGTAAGATATTTCAGAACAAATGAGAAATGTCGTAAATGATTCGTAAAAAAGTTTTACTTCCAGTGATTTCAAGAAAAAAAACGACGACATCATGTTGATCCTAGAGGATAGTGAGGTGACAGATGATGGATGAAGTTCATAATTTCAAATAGGATTGTTGTGAGATAGTTTGGCTATATTACCATAGGCTATATGCAATCATAAAAGAAGTTACAGCATGAACTGGAAAATGGCTTAAACCAATCATGGTTAATTAAATGGAAACAACCCATATAGAGGATTGATCACCCAGACGCAAACCCTACAGCAGGTACACCAACAAAAACAATCGCTGCAACAGCCAAAATCCATGTACAGCCATCCCCTGTAGTATACCTAGGGAGGTAATATCGGGTACCTAGGGAGGTACCCAATGGGAATGTGGTTATGTATTATCAGTGGAGGCCATTCAATGTAAGGTGGACTAGGTCCACTATATTATTAAGGCCCACTATGGTAGTTAGATATATCAATAAGAAAATAATAAATGTGAGAAGGCTAAGGAATGCACTCCCAAGCAATACTTGCTTGCTACAATAACAATATTCTTCACTATGCCCATTACATTAAATCTCTACATTAGCTAGCTCAAATCTAATGTTTTTCCACTTATTTATTCTCATGGTTGACCCATCAACTTGAAGATTTTTCAAGTCCTAACAAGCTGCCAACTAGGTCTGTCTTTGACCTCAAGTTGGCTCTAAGTTTCAACTGTCAAACAAGGGTTTGCTGTTGTTTTATAACAGCAAACTGTTCACTAACTTCTTTGTTGTTCTGTTACGGTTACATCTAGCATGTAGTTTTGTCACAAGATGTTAGCACATGCATACCATAAGCTATATAACACACCCAGAGATCTTTTAGAGCTGAAATAATGATTTTCTAAACACTAGCATTCATGAAAATGAACAAAGGTATTTTTGGTCAACATGACCCTGGATAAAACCCCCCCGGGGAAAACCAGTTTGGAATATGAGTGTATATATGTGGAGAATAGAAGGTGGAACACAACAAGTACAATGAACAGATGAACCTGATACAATATCAGCTTGAACCAAGCTGAAACACAAGTCCAAATGAAGAAGATGTGCCCTAGGATGGTGCGCCCTCCTCACAATGTTGCCTAGACCACTAAACTGAAGCGCTCTGCTGAATGAAAGCTCTGATGGAGAAACCCTCCCACGGTACTCTAAATCTGTGTTGTAGCTCTGCACTGAAACTGTCCTCACTGCAATCTGAGCTCTGTAAGTCCTCCCTGCTGTCAGTGCACCCTCCTCACCAAGTTCGCCCTCCTCCAAGCAAGACCAACTCCAACAAATAAATGAGGGTCTAAGCTTTGTGACTGCCTCCATGGATAGAAGCGCCCTAGCTTTCCTCAACTCTAGCCTCTAACATCATCCTCATGCTCTCTCTCAAACTCTCTAAGTGAACAAATGAGTGAATGAGCTCTCATTTTCCCTTTGCGCCCCTCTTGAACCTCCATAAGGAAACCTAAAATATGGACGGATGAGATCATCCCATCTCATGTCCAATCAAAGGTTGAGATCATCCCATAATAATCTTATTCTCAAACCCACTTTTGGTTAAGTTCCCTAAGTTCACTTTATGTCTCCTAATTCACCCACAAAATGAATTAATAGTCATTTAGGCTAAAATGACCAAATTTCACTTTTGACTTAAATCTCCTAAGTCAAAGTGAAATTAAACATAAAGTACAAGGCACAAAGTACATAGTACTTCCTACATGTGTTTAGGAGATCACAAACACATGGGGAACACTTCCCAAGGTACATAATCTCAACACTCCCTCTTACAGAGGAAAGTGTTTCTCACCAAGCCCATCTTGTCTCTGAAGTAGACATGTTTGCACCTTGGCAGGGCCTTGATGAGGATGTCTGCAATCTGCTCGTCGGTCGATATATATTGTAACTGTACTGCCCCTCTCTTAACCCAATCTCTAATGAAGTGATATCTGATCTCAATGTGCTTCGACCGGTCATGCAAAACTAGATTCTCAGAGAGTTTGATACAACTCTGATTATCGCAGTGTATGACGATCTGTGGCATCTCCTGACCAAATAATTCTACCAGCATCTTACAAAGCCAAATGGCCTCGCAACTGGCCTGACCGGTCGCCATGTACTCTGCCTCGGCGGAACTCAAAGCAACTGACTTTTGCTTCTGGCTGAACCAGGAAACAAGTCCTGACCCCAAACCAAAGCAACACCCTGAGGTGCTTTTCCTTTCAGTAGTACATCCTACCCAGTCTGAGTCGATGTAGCCAACCAAACTGACCCCATCACCTCTGATATAGTCCAAGCCAAAATCAATTGTCCCAGCAATGTACCTCAACACATGTTTTTCCCCAATCCAGTGAACACTCCTCAGCTCTACCATATGTTGGTTGAGAGTGTTCACAGCAAAACTGATATCTGGTCTATTGTTGACTAGATACATAAGTGAACTGATCAATTGCCTATAAACTATAGTATCTACCAACTGGGAATCTGAAGCACTAAGCTTCTTCCAGTTGGTAACCATAGGTGTCGACATAGGTTTGCAGTCCTCCATCTAAAATCTGCTCAGAATATCTGCAACATACTTCCCCTGCCCGAGAAATATGTATCCCTCCTCCTGCCATACCTCCATACTAAGAAAATAGTGCATCAACCCAATGTCACTCATCTCAAACTCTGATGCAAGTCCCAGCTTGAACTCAACTATGAGATCCTCGACTCCTGTGATGAACAAGTCATCCACATACAGAATGAGAATGAGCGTGTCCTCACCTCTAATGATGTAATAGAGGTTAGGATCACCATCGCTCTTCTTGAAGCCCATCTGAAACAAGTATGTGTCAATACGTGAATACCAAGCTCTGGGAGCTTGCTTCAGACCATAAAGTGCCTTTCTCAAAAGGCACACGTGAGTCTCCCTCTCACTCACCTCAAACCCCTGTGGTTGCTCAATGTACACCTCCTCATCTATAAAGCCATTTAGAAATGTAGGAACACAATGAAATACAGAAATACACATAAACACAGAGATGCAGCGGAAATAAGACTTCATTTCATTAATAACAAATGACT